>JAUJEN010000453.1:0-68547 GCA_030448925.1 Citrus cavaleriei | reverse complement strand
ATCGCGCTTCGTTCCAGTTACGTATTGCTAAGGTTAATCCGATTCTGCTTCTTTCTACCTGCAGCACCTGGGTGGGGTAGCCAACAAATCCATGGGACTCGGAATGCGCAGTCTTTCTGAGGCCTCCGTGTCTCAAAAATAGGCCAGCAGACAAAGCCAGCATAAGAATAACCGCGAAAGCAGGGGCCAAGTTAGATCCAAGCGGGAAAAAGAACACAAAAGCGGTGGGCTATAGCCTTGGGGGTGGGGCTGGCCAACTAATCCGCCCGGGACTCGGAATCTGCAGGGCTGCAGTGCCTCGTGTGCAAAAATAGAGCTGGCGGACAGCCAGCCCAAAAATAACAGCCAGAGGCAGGCGCCAAGTTAGATCCAGCGGAAAAAAGGCCACAAAAAGCAGGTGGGCCTAGCCTTGGGGTATGGGCTGGCCAACTACGTCCGCGGGACTCGGAATGGCGTGAGACTTTCGCGAGGGCCTCTGTGTGTGATAAAAATGGGCAGCAGGCAAGCCAGCCACTACCGAGCCAGGCGCCAGGATCGATCCAGCGGAGAAAAAGGCCACAAAAGCAGGTGGGCTATAGCTATGGAGGTGGAGCTGGCCAACTTAAATCATGTGGACTTCAGGTCTGTGAGACTCCGAGGCCTCCATGTGCCAAAATGAGCGCAATAAGCAGCAGAACTTTCCTGACGGCCGAGGCGCCCAGGACCCAGATCCCGCCCGGAAAAAAGGCCACACAAAGCAGGTGGGCTATGGCAAGCGGGTGGGGCTGGCCAACAAATCCGCCCGGACTCGGAATGCAAGTCTTTCTGAGGGCCTCCGTGTAAAATAGGCAGGCAAAAGCCAGCGTAGAGGCACCGCCCAGCCGGGGGGCCAAGTTCGTCCAGCGGAAAAAGGGCACAAAAAGCAGGTGGGCTGTAGCCTTGGGGGTGGGGCTGGGCAACCGTCCACTTGGGACTCAGGAATGCATGAGACTTTGCAGGGTGCCTCCGTGTGCAAAATAGAGCCAGCGGACAAAACCCGGCGCCCATGCTCAGCCAGGCAGGCGCCAAGTTCGATCCAATGGAAAAAACCTAAAAGCAGGTGGGCTATAGCCAGCAGGGGTGGGGCTGGCCAACGTCCGCGGACTGAATGTGACGAACTGAGGGCCTCATGTGATAAGAGCATGAGCAGCGCGCAGAATAACCCGCCCGACGGCCGGGCGCCAAGTTAAGTCCCGGCGGAAAAAAGGCCACAAAAAGCAGGTGGGCTATAGCCTTGGTGGGGTAGCCAACTAAATCCATGATTTCAGATCATGAGAATTTTACGAGAGACCTCCGTGTACTTAAAAATAGGCAGCGGGCAAAGCCGCGCCCAAGAATAACATGGCAACCCGGGGAGGCTAGATCAAGCGGAAAAAAGAGGCACAAAAGCAGGTGGAGCTATAGCCCAACCCAGGGGTGGGGCTGGCCAACAGATCCACCCGGGTTCAGATGCTGAGAGACTGCGAGGTCCTCGTGTTCCATGGGCCGCTGGCCAGCCTTTAAAATAACTTGAAGGCCGAAGGCATGAGATTAGATCAGGAAAAAGCCACAAAAAAGCAGATTAGGCTATAATACAGGGGGTGGGGCCAAAAGCCAACCGTCTGGACTCAGGCCAGAGACTGCGAGAGACTCCGTGTCTCAAAATAAACGCATGGACAAAGCCTTTTAAAATAACCGCCCGAAGGCGAGCATAAGATCGTCAGCGGAAAAAAAAAAGAACTAAGCAGGTGGGCTGCAGCCTTGAGATGGGGCTGGCAACTTCGTCACGCCCGGACTCGGAATGCCTTGAGACTTTGTAGAGTCTCATGCAAAACTAGAGCCCATGAACAAGCAGCGCCCAAAAATAACCGTCCGAAGGCCGGCGCCAAGACCGTCCAGCGGAAAAAAGGCCTAAAAAAGCAGGTGAGCTATATGCATAGAAGTGGGGCTGGCCAACTTAAATCCGCCCGGACTGAATGCCACGAGACTGCGAAGGAGCCTCCGTGTGCAAAAAAAATAGGCCCCTTGGACAAAGCACTTTTAAAAATAACAGCCGAAGGCAGAGAACAAAGTTAAATCCAGAAAAAGGCCTAGCAGGTGGGCTATATCCTTGAGAGTGGGCAGACCACTTGATCCGCCGGGACTCGAATACATGAACTTTGTGAGGGCCTCCGTGTGCCAAAAACGAGCCTGAGCAAAAGCAGCATAAAAACAAACAATCTAAAAGGCCGGAAATAGAGATGAATCCAATGAGAA
Organism: Citrus cavaleriei; assembly: GCA_030448925.1. Lineage (NCBI taxonomy): Eukaryota > Viridiplantae > Streptophyta > Magnoliopsida > Sapindales > Rutaceae > Citrus > Citrus cavaleriei. The sequence continues at coordinate 66,294 of JAUJEN010000453.1, read as the reverse complement.
AAATACCATGGTGAGCTATAGCCATGGGGGGTGGGCTGGCCAACCGTCCGCGGTTCGAATGCCTGAACTTCTGAGGGGCCTCCATTAATGTAAAAAATGGGCATGAGACAAGCCGCTAAAATACTGGCCCAAGGCCAGGGCATGAGATTAGATCATGGAAAAAGCCACAAAAGCAGGTGGGCCTGTAGCCTTGGGGTGGGGCTGGCTAACCGTCCATGGGACTGAATGCAGCAGACTGCAGGGGCCTCTGTGTGATAAAATGGCAGGCAAAGCAGCAAAAACCACCAGGCCAGGCGCCAGGTTAGATCCAGCGGGAAAAAGGCCACAAAGCAGGTGGGCTGCGCCCAGGAGGTCAGGGCTGGCCAACTTGATCCATGAGGACTCGGTGCGCGGGCTACGAGATCTCCGTGTTCAAAAAACCAGGCCCAGACAAGCCATAAAAAATAACACCGCCGAAGGCAGGCGTAAGTTATTAGCGGAAAAAGGCCACAAGCAGATTGAATATGGCAGCAGAGTGGGCTGGCCAACTGTCTGCGGACTCGGAATGCCGCGAGACACCGCAGGGGGGCCTCTGTAATGTAAAAAATAGGCATGAGACAAGCGCACCAGAATAACCGCCAGGCCGGGCGCCAAGTTAGATCAGCGAAAAAAAGAACACAAAAGCAGATTGGGCTATAAGCACTTGAGGTGGGGCTGGTAAACCGTCCGCCCGGACAGAATGCCCAGCGAGACTTTGCGAGGGGCCTCCGGTGTGCAAAGCCAGGCGCAGGCCAGCCGCTTAAAATAACGCCCGAAGGCAGGCGTAGGATTAGATCCAGGAAAAAGGCCTGAAAAAGGCAGGTGGGCTATAGCTGGGGGTGGGGATGGCCAACGGAAATCTGCAGGACCCGGAATGTCCTAGAACTTTCGAGGGGCCTCCGTGTGTGCGTAAAAATAGGCCGTGGGCAAGCAGCAGCATAAACTTCATGAAGGCTAGACATAGGATTAAATTAGCGGGAAAAAGACCCTGTGGTGGGCCTAGCCTTTAGGGGTGGGGGCTGTGACTTCGTCCGCTGATTCGAGAATGCTGCAAGACTTTCGAGAGGGCCTCACTTTGGCGCAAAAATGAGCTCTTGAGGGCTTGGCAGCAAAAATAACGCCCGAAGGCAGGGGCACCATGTTAGATCCAGCGGAGGCCTACAAAATGGGTGGGCTATAGCCTTGCAAGAAATTGGGGCTGGCCAGCAATCCGGACTCTGAATGCCGCTTGAGACTTTGAGAGGCCTCCGTGTGCAAAAAATAGGCCGCGGGCAATGCCGCGACAAAAATCACCTCCCGAAGGCCGGGGCGCCAAGTTCGTCAGCAGAAAAAGGCCACAAAAACGGGTGGGCTATAGCCCCTTTGGGGAATGGGGCCGCCCGACTTGATCCGCCGGACTCCAGATGCAGCTATGGGCACTGCATGGGCCTCCGTGTGCCAAAAGCCGAGCCTTGAGCAAGCAGCTTTAAAAATAACACTCCCGAAGGCGCGCCATGTTAGATCCCAGCGGAAAAATGCCACAACAACGGGTGGGCTGTAGCCTTGGGAGGTGGGCTGTGCCCGTCCGCGGACTCGGACTCGAATGCCCTTGAGGCGATACAGGTGCCCTCCCATGTGCTAAAAATAGGGCAGGCAAAGCCACGACCAGCTCAAACCGCCAAGAAAGGCCGAGCCCAAGTTGATCCATGGAAAAAAGGCAACAAAAAGCAGGTGGGCTATAGCCTTGAGGTGGGCTGTGCTTCATCACAGACCAGATACAGCGAGACTGCGAAGGCCTCACGTGTTCAAAAATAGGCAGGTGGCAGCGATAAAATGTCTTAAGCCGAAGGCAGGGGTGCAGAGGTCATCACGTGAAAAAGCGCCAGCAGGCCTGGCAGAAGTGGGCTGGCCAACCATCCAAGCGGACTCGGACTTCCGGAATACCCTTGAACTTAGCAGTACAAATCTCAAAAATAGGCCACAGGCAAGCAGCCAAATAACTCCGCCAAGCAGGCGGCAAGTTCGTCCAAGCGGAAAAAACCTAAAAGCAGATTGGGTTATAACGCCAAAATTGGGCTGTGCACTCATCCGCCCGACTCGGGAATCGTGAGACTGTGAGGGCCTCATTAATCTAAAAATGGGCTCTGCAGACAGCAGATGCACAAGCTCTTCCAAAGGCAGAACATGTCAGCTAGAAAAATACAAGCAGGAGGCTATAGCCTTGGGGTGGGCTGGCCAACCAGATCCGCCCGGGACTCGAGATCTGTGAGACTGCAGTGGCCTCGATGGCAAAAATGAGGCTGCGGACAAGCGCAAAAATAACTTCGAGCCCGGGCGCCATGTTGCGTCAAGCGGAAAAGGCCACAAGAAGGGGTGGGCTATAGCCTGGGGGGGAGTGGGGCTGGCACCGTCCAGCCGGACCAGATGTATGAGACTGCGAGGGCCTCAGGTGTCTAAAAAATAGGCTCAGACAAAGCCCGCGTGTGAAATAACCGCCAGAAGGCAGGCATGGGATTCGATCAAGCGGAGGCCACAAAAAGCAGGTGGGCTATGGCACAGAAGTGGGGCTGGCCAACTAATCCATGGGACTCGAGGAATGCTCTGAGACTTTCGAGGGGCCTCAGTGTACCAAGAAATAGGCTGCAGACAAACAGGTGCTAAAAATAACCAAGTTCATCCAGGAAAAAAAGGCCACAAAAAGCAGATTATAGCCTTGGGGTGGGCCGTGTTCAATCCGCGGACTCAGATGCTGTGAGACTTTCGAGGCCTCCGTGTGCAAGCCAGGCTCGGGCAAAGCCGCTAAAAATAACCTTGAAGGCCCAGGCGCCAAGATTCAAGCGGAGAAAACCCTGCAGGTGGGCTATAGCCACAGAAGTGCATGCAGGCTAGCCTTCATCCCGCGGACTCGAGAATGCGAGACTTTGCGAGGGCCTCCGTGTGCCAAAAAAATAGGCTACTTGAACAAACCAGCGCCCAAAATAACAGCCGAGGCAGGCGCCAAAGATCATCCAGCGGAAAAAAGGCCACAAACTGGTGGGCTACAAGCCTTTGGGGCTGGGGCTGGCCAACCGTCCACCCAGACACAGGACACGAGACTTCTTGATAGAGACCTCGTGTGCCATCGCTGCGGGCAAGCCCAGCCCAAAAACAACGCCCGAAGGCTAAGGCATGTAAAGTTAAATCCAGCGGAAAAAGGCCATGGTGGGCTATAGCCTTGGGGGTGAGGCTAACCAACTAAATACGCCGGACTCGAATGCTCTGAGAACTGTAATGAGCCTCAACATGCAAAAAATGAGCGCAGGCAAAAGCCGCGCCCAAAATAACTTCACCCGAAGGCAGGCATAAGTTAGTCCAAGCGGGAAAAACCTAAAATCAGACAGGCTGCGCCTTGGGTGGTGGGACTAGCCTTCGTCCGCGGACTTCGAATCTTGGCCCGAGACTGCGAAGGCCTCCGTGTGCAAAAAATAGGCTACGGGCAAAGCCGTGCCCAAAAATAACTTCCCGAAGGCCGGGGCGCCATGTTGATCCCAGGAAAAAGGCACAAAAATGGTGGGCTACAGCAGGGGAGTGGGGCTGGCAGCCAACTAAAATCGCGCCGGACTCGGAGCCCAGCGAGACTCTGAGGCCTCAGTGTGCAAAAAATAGGCTGCAGGCAAGCACTTAAAAATAACTGCCCGACAGCCAGGCGCCATGTTAGTCCAAGCGGAAAAAAAAGGCCACAAAAAAAATTAGGCTATAGCCTTAGGGGAGTGGGGCTAGCCAACCGACCGCGGACTTCGAATGCTGTGAGACTGGAAGACCCTCCGTGTGCAAAATAGGCTCGAACGAAAACCCGGCGCCCAAAATAACGCCAGAAGGCGAGGTATATGTTAGATCCAGCGTAAAAGGCCTAAAAGCGGTGTGCACCATAGCCTTGGGGGTGGGGCCAGCCAACAAATCCGCGGACTCGAATGCTCTTGAACTTTAGGGGCCTCCGTGTGCCAAAAATAGGCTGCGAGGCAGCAGAGAATAAAAACCAACTGCCGAGAGCGAGGCGCCATGTTAATCCAGCAGAAAAAAGGCCACAAAAGCGAGGTGAGCTATAGCCACTGGGCTGAAAAGCCTTTCAATCCATGGACTCAGGAGGCAGCGAGATTTTGCGTGGGGGGCCCTCCATTGGCGCAAAAAATACACTGTGGTAAAGCAGCCAAAGTCAGCACCCAGCCGAGAGGCCGAGCCAGGATAGATCCGCGGAAAAATTTCATGGTGGGCTATAGCCAGAATGGGGCCAACCACCAGCCATGGACTCGGAATGCTCTGAACTGTGGCCTCAAATGTGCTTAAAAGCCAGAGCGTGAAAAAGCCGCTTAAAATAACCACCGAAGGCCAGAGCAAGTTAGTCCAATAGGAAAAGGCCACCAAAAAGCAGGTGGGCGCAGCAGGTGGTGGGACTGGCTAACAAGTCCGCCCGGACTTCGGAATCTGTGAGACTTTGCGAAGAGGGCCTCCGTAGCCACAAAAACTGGAAGCTCCGCAGGAAGCCGTTACAAAAATAACTTCGAAAGGCAGGCGCCATGTTAGATCCATGGAAAAAAGCCCACAAAAACTGAATTGAAACTATAGCCTTGAAGTGGGGCTGGCCAACCACGTCCATGGACTGGAATACTGTGAAGAGACTGCGAGGGCCTCCATTCAAAAAAATAGGCTCAGGCACTTCAAAAATAACCCTTCAGAAAGGCAGGCGCCTGTAATCCAGGAAAAAGGCCACAAAAGCAGGTGGGCTATAGCCTTGAGGTGGGGCCTGGCCAACCGTCCATGGACTCAGAATGCAGAACTTGCGAGGCGCCTCCGTGTTAAGCCAGGCTGTGGGCAAGTACCCCAAAAATAACTGCCGGAAAGGCAGGCATATGTTACGTCCAGCGGAAAAATACAAAAAAATTAGGCTATAGCCTTGGGGTGGTGGCCACCCATCACCCCTTGCCAGAGACTTTCGAGGGCGTGCAAAAATAAACTGTCGTTCAAGCCCAGCCCAAAAATATGCTCGCCCAGCTTGAGAAGCAGTTAAGTCAGCGGAAAAAGGCCACAGCAGGTGGGCTATAGCCGGGGCTGGGGCTGTGCTTCGATCGCCCGGACTCGGGCGCGAGATTTCGTGCAGGCTCCATGGCTACAGCTACAGCAAAGCCACTTAAAACTAACCGCCCGAAGGCCGAGCGCCAAAGTTAAATCCAGGAAAAAAGGCACAAAGCAGGTGGGCTATTGCGTTGGGTGGTGGGGCCAGCCAACCGTCGCGGACTCGGAATGCCTTGAGACTATAGAAGCCTCCGTGATGTAAAAATAGGCAGACAAATCCCGCACCAAAAATAACCATGAAGGCAGTAGCGCCATGTCCAGCCGGAAAAAGGCCTAAAAGCAGATTGGGCTATAGCAGGGGTGGGGCTGGCCTGCAAATCCCATGGACCGAATGCATGAGACTATGCAGTAGCCTCCGTGTGTAAAAATAGGCATGGACAGCCAGCCAAAATAACCGCCAGGCCAGTGGCATCATGTTAGATCCAGCGGAAAAAGGCCTAAAAGCAGATTGGGCTATAGCCTTGGGGGGTGGCGCTGGCCAACAACGTCCGCCGGACCTTTCGGAATACTGTGAACCCGGCGAGGGGCCTCCGTGCGCCAAAAATAGGCCGCGGGCAGAAAGCCACTTAAAACCACCGAAGGCAGGCATGGGATTCGTCCCGGCGGAAAAAGTCCACAAAAACTGGTGGGCTATATACTTGGGGGGTGGGGCTATTGCCATGCCAGACTCGAGTCGCGAGACTGCGTGAGGCCTCCGTGTGCCAAAAAAATAGGCCCTTGGGCAAAGCCGCGCCAAAATAACCGCCCGAGCATGGCATCAAATCCCGTGGAAAAAGGGCTACAAGCAGGTGGGCTATAGCCCAGCAGAGTGGGGCTGGCCAACTTCGTCCATGGGACTCGGAATGCTTGAGACACTGAGGGGCCTCCACAATGTAAAAAATAGGCATGGGCAAAGCAGCGCCAGCTCATACCAGAAAGGCTGGGCGCCGTTCATCCAGCGGAAAAAGGCCACAAAGTGCGCTATAGCCTTGGGGGTGGGGCCAGCCAACCTGCATCCCACTTGGGACTCGAATACCATGAACTGCGAGACCCCTCCCGTGTCTGTCGGCTACAGTGGCCAGCTTAAAAACGCCCGAAGAGCAGGCGCCATGACCGTCCAGCGTAAAAACCTGCATGGTGGCTATATCCTGTGGGGGTGGGGCTGGCCAACGTCGGCCGCGGACTCGGAATGCTGAGACTGCGAGAAACCTCCGTGTGCAAAAAAATGACTCTTGAGACCATGCCCAAAATGCTGCCAGGCAGTAGCGCCATGTTCGTCCAGCGGAAAAAGGCCACAAAAACGGGTGGGCTATAGCCTTGGGGGGTGGGGCTGGCCAACTTCGTCCGCCGGACTCGGAATGCCGCGAGACTTTGCGAGGCGCCTCCGTGTGCCAAAAATAGGCTGCGGGCAAAGCCGTACCCAAAAATAACTGCCCGAAGGCCGGGGCGCCATGTTCGTCCAGCGGAAAAAGGCCAAAAAAAGGGGTGGGCTATAGCCTTGGGGGGTGGGGCTGGCCAACTTCGTCCGCCGGACTCGGAATGCCGCGAGACTTTGCGAGGGGCCTCCGTGTGCCAAAAATAGGCTGCAGAGCCGTGCAAGCTCTCTTCCAGAAGCCCGAAGGCGCCATGTTAAATCCAGTGGAAAAAAAAGGCCTAAAAAGCAGGGTGGGCTATAGCCTTGGGGGGTGGGGCTGGCCAGCTTATCCGCCCGACTCGGAATGCCGCGAGACTTTGCGAGAGGCCTCCATTAATGCAAAGCCGGCTCGGGCAAAGCAGCGCCCATGCCCGCCCGAAGGCAGAAGCGCCATGTTAAATCCAGCGGAAAAAAGCCTACAAAAAGCAGGTAGGCTACTGCCTTGAAGTGGGCCTGGCCCTTCGTCCGCCCGGACTCGAATGCAGACACTGCAGCCTCCGTGTTCAAAAATAGGCTGTGGGCAAAGCCCGTGCCAAAATAACTGCCAGGCAGGCGCCATGGTCAGCGGAAAAAAGGCCAAAAAGACTAGCCTTGAGGTAGAGGCTGGCCTGCAAATCCCGCCCACTCAGAATGCCGCGGGAACTTTGCAGAGGCCTCCGTGTGCAAAAAATAGGCTATGGACAAGCCAGCGCCCAAAAGCTCACTGGCAGGCGCCAAAGTTCGTCCAGCGGAAAAAAGGCCACATGGAGTGGGCTATAGCCTTGAGGCTGAGGCATGCTCGATCGCGGACTCGGGAAGAGCCTTGAGATTTTCGTGGGGCCTCAATGGCATGCCGGCTATGCAGCTGCAGGCAAGCCCGGCGCCCAAACTAGCTACCTCCCTTGAAGGCAGGCGCCAAGTTCTCGTCCAGCGGAAAAAAGGCCACAAAAAAAAGTGGGCTATAGCCTTGGGTGGTGGGACTGGCCCAAGCCTCCGCCCGGGACTCGGGAATGCCCAGCGAGCCTCAAGCCTCGATGTAAAAAAATAGGCAGCGGACAAACCCCGCACTTTTAAAAAATAGCCGCCCAGGCGGCGCCATATTAGGCCAGCGGAAAAAAGGCCACAAAAACGGGTGGGCTATAGCCTTGGGGGGTGGGGCTGGCCTACTTAGTCCGCCGGACTCGAATGCACGCGAGACAAAGGCGCCTCGATGTGCAAAAATAGGCCAGCGGACAAACCAGCATAAAAATAACCATGAACCGCCAGGCCAGCATCGCATGTTAGATCCAATGAGGAAAAAAAAGGCCACAAAAAGCAGGTGGGCTATAGCCTTAGGGGGTGGAGCTGGCCCTTCAATCCATGGGACTCAGATGCCAGCAGACTTGAGGCCTCCGATGTGCCAAAAATGGGCGTGAGGCAAGCCATGAAATAACCGAAGGCAGGCATGGGGATCGTCGGCGGAAAAAAGTCCACAAAACTGGTGGGCGGCTATAGGCAGGGAATTGGGGCTGGCCACTACCTAGATCATCCGCAAAGGCCTCAAGAATGCCGCCAGACTTTGCGTGGGGCCTCAGTGTGCCAGAAATGGGACATGAGCAGCAGCCCAAAAATGGCCGCGCCAGCCAGGCTCTTTCACCAGGCACTCCAGCAGGAAAAAGGCCTCAAGCGGAGGAAAAAGGCCACAAAAAAGGGAGAGCTATAGCCTTGGGGGGTGGGGCTGGCCAACAAATCCGCCCGGACCTCGGGAATACCCAGCAGAGACTGCAGAGGCCTCGTGTAATGCAAAAAATAGGCTCGGGCAAGCAGCATGCAAAATAACGCCAGGCAGGCGCCATATAAATCCAAGCGTAAAAGAGCCCGAAGGAGAAAAAGCGGGTGCAGGCTATAGCCTTAGGGTGGGGGGCTGGCCAACGGTAATCCGCCAGACTCAGAATGCTCTTGAGACTGCGAGGCCTCAATGCAAAAAAAATAGGCTCGCAGGACAAGCCAGCGCCCAAAAATAACACGCCAGGCAGCGCGCGCCATGTTAGATCCAGCGGAAAAAAGGCCACAAAAGCAGGTGGGCTGTAGCCTTGGGGGTGGGGCTGGCCAGCCGTCCACAGGACACGGAATGCCCGTGAGACTGCTTGGCGCCTCCATTGTGCAAAAAAATAGGCTGAGCAAAAGCCGTGCCAAAATAACTGCCGAAGGCAGAGTGGCAATGTTAGTCCAGCGGAAAAAGGCCAAAAAAGGGGAGTGGGCTATAGCAGGGTGGGAATTAGGGCTGGCCAACAGGTCGCGGACTGGAATACCCATGAGACACTTCTGAGTCGCCTCCGTGTACAAAAAAATAGGCTCAGTCGCAAGCCTTTTGCCCAAAATAACCGCCCGAAGGCCGGGCGCCATGTTAGATCCAGCCGGAAAAAGGCCAAAAAGCAGGTGGGCTATAGCCTTGGGGTGGGGCTGGCCAACCGTCCGCTGGACTCGAATGCATGAGACTTTCTTGAGAGGCCTCGTGTAAAAATAGGCTGTATAGCCCAGCCAGGGTGGGGCTGGCCAACAAATCCCGCTGGACTCGGAATGCATGAGACTTTCTGAGGCCTCCGATGTGCAAATAAAAAGCAAAGGCTCAGACAAGCCGCCCAAAATAACCCGCCCAGGCCAGGCGCCATGTTAATCCAGCGGAAAAAGGCCACAAAAAGCAGGGTGGGCTATGGCAGCCATTAGGGCTGGCCCGGCAAATCCGCCCGGACTCGGATTTCAATGCCTTGAGACTTTGCGAGGGCCTCCATTGTGCTAAAAAAAATGAGCTGCAGGCAAAGCAGACTTAAAAATAACTGCCAGTGCCGGGCGCCATGTTCGTCCAGCGGAAAAAGGCCACAACAAGGGGTGGGCTATAGCCTTGGGGGGTGGGGCTGGCCAACTAAATCCGGGACTCAGAATGCCGTGAGACTGCGAGGGCCTCCGTGTGCAAAAATAGGCTCGGGCAAAGCGCAAAAATAACCAGGCCGGGCGCCATGTTAAATCCAGCGTAAAAAGGCCACAAAAAAGCAGGTGAAGCTATAGCCTTGGGGGTGGGGCTGGCCAACTGATCGCCCAGGACTCAGATGCTACGAGACTTCTGAGGGGCCTCCATGTGTAAAAAAATATGCTGCAGGCAAAGCCGCACCCAAAATAACTGCCTTGAGGCAGGCGCCATGTTAAGATCCATGGAAAAAGGCCCTAAAAGCAGGTGGGCTATAGCTGGCAGAATTGGGGCTGGCCAATGCTTTGTCCGCGGACTGGAATGCTTGAGACTGCAGGCCTCCGTGTGTGCAAAAATAGGCTCGGACCCGCCCAAAAATAACCTTGAGCCCAGCGCGCCATGTTAATCGTCCAGCGGAAAAAAGGCCTTGGGCTGTTTATAGCCTTGGGGGGTGGGGCTGGCAATCACTTGTCGCGGACTCGGAATGCCCATGAGACTTTCTTGAGGCGCCTCGTGTGCAAAAATAGGCTGCAGTAAAGCCATTTTGCAAAAATAACTGCCAGGCAGAGGCGCCATGTTAGATCCAGCGGAAAAAAGGCCAAAAAAAGTGGGCTATAGCACTTGGGGAAGTGGGGCTGGCCAACCGTCCGCCCAGGACTACAGGTCTGTGAGACTGCCGGCCTCCGTGTGCCAAAAAAAGGCTGCGGGCAAAGCCGCACCCAAAATAACATGCCAGGCCATGGGATTAGATCCAGCAGAAAAAAAGGCCACAAAAGCAGGTGGAGGGGCTATAGCCTTGGGGGAGGGCTGGCAACTTTGTCCTTGGGACTCAGGATGCTCTGAGACTGAGGGGCCTCCATGTGCCAAAAATAGGCAGACAAGCGCACCCAAAATAACTGCCCGAAGGCAGGCGCCATGTTAGATCCATGGAAAAAAGCCACAAAAAAGCAGGTGGGCTATAGTCTTGGGGTGGGGCTGGCCAACTTTGTCACGCCAGGACTCGGGAATGCAGCAGACTTTGCGAGGGCCTCCGTGTGCTAAAAAATAAATAGGCTGCGGACAAAGCCCCTTAAAAATAACCGCCCGAAGGCCAGGCGCGCCATGTTAGATCCAGCGGAAAAAAGGCCCACAAAAGCAGGTGGGCCATGAAAGCCTGCTTGGGGAGGTCAAGGGCTGGCCAACTAAATCCGCGGACTCCCCAGTCTGCATGAGACTGCAGGCGCCTCCGATGCAAAAAATAGGCTGGGCAAGCCGTACCCAAAATAACTGCCCAGAGCAGGCGCCATGTTAGTCCAGCGGAAAAAGGCCACAAAAGGGGTGGGCTATAGCCTTGGGGGTGGGGCTTGCCAACTAATCCGTCCAGACTCGGAATGCAGCATGAGACTTCTGCGAGGCTGACCTCGTGTGCCAAAATAGGCTGCGGGCAAGCCGCGCACCAAAATAACCGCCAGGCAGAGCAGATTAGATCCAGCAGAAAAAGGCCACAAAAGCAGGTGGGCTATAGCCTTGGGGGGAGGCTGGCCAACCGTCCATCGGACTCGGAGATCTCTGAGACTACGAGGGCCTCCATGTGCAAAAAAAATAGGCTGCAGGCAAGCCGCTGAAAAATAACTGCCTTGAAGGCAGCGCCATGTTGTCCAGCGGAAAAAAGGCCACAAAAAGCAGGTGGGCTATAGTCTTGGGGTGGGGCTGTGCTTGTCCAGCCCGGACTTCAGATACTGTGAGACTTTGCGAGGGCCTCCGTGTCTAAAAAAATAGGCTACTGGACAAAGCATAGCCATCTTTCATAGAAAGGCAGTGGCATCATGTTAGATCAGGGAAAAAAGGCCAGCAATTGGAGCAGGTGGGCTATAGCCTTGGGGGTGGGGCTGGCCAACAAACCGTCCCGGACTCAGGTCATGCCTTGAGACTATGCAGCGCCCTCCGTGTAAAAATAGGCTAAGCAAGCCGTACCAAAATAACTGCCGAAGGCAGGCGCCATGTTCAAGATCCCAAGGCGGAAAAAGGCGAAAAAAGGGGTGGGCTATAGCACTTGGGGTGGGGCTAGCCAAATCCGCCCGGTTCGGACTCGGAATGCCCTTGAGACTGCGAGGCCTCCGTGTTCAAAAAATAAAGACAAAGCAGCCCAAAATAACCGACCAGGCCAGGCATGAGATCGTCGGCGGAAAAAAGGCCACAAAAAGCTGGGTGGTGGGCTATAGGCTTGGGGGTGGGGTTGGCCACTTCCATCCGCCAGACTCAGAATGCCAGACTCGTGGGCCTCCATGTGCAAATAAGCCCTTGAGACAAAGCAGCATCCCAAAATAACCGCTTAGAAACCCCAGCATCAGGATTCGTCAAGCGGAAAAGAGCCTGGCTTAGTGGGCTATCCTTAGAGGTGGACTGCTAGCCAACTGATCACGCCCAGGACTCAAGATGCCTTGAGACTTCATGAGGGGCCTCGATGTGTTAAATAGGCGCAGACAAACCCATGGCAGCAAAAATAACCACCGAAGGCAGGCGGGTTCATCCAGAAAAGGCCACAAAAAGGGGGTGTGGGTGCAGGAGGTGGGGCTGGCCCTAAATCCGCCGGACTCAGAGAGACCCTCCGATGGTAAAAAATAGGGCTCCAGAGCAAAGCCAGCCAAATCCGACTATAGCCTTAGAATTCCGTAACATCCGGACTGGAATGCCTGAGACTGCGAGGGAGCCCTCCGTATTATGCAAAAATAGACTACTGACAAGCGCAAACTCGCCATGTTAGGCAAAGCCGCCTTAGAGGTGGGAGCGCCAACCGCGAGACGATAGGCTCGGAAGTAAAGGCCATCCTGTTAAGTCAAGCGTAAAAGGCCACAAGCGGGTGAGAGAGGCTATAGCCTTGGGGGTGGGAGGCTGGTAGCATTGTCCATGGGACTCGGAATGCTGAGAGACTGCAAGAGGCACTCCGTGTGCAAAATAGACTGCAGCCTTTCAAAAATAACTGCCAGGCAGGCGCCATGTTAGATCCAGCGGAAAAAACCCGCAGGTGGGCTATAACCATGGGGTGGGGCTGGCCAACAGCTTTGTCCATGGACTCGGAATGCCTTGAAGAGACTGCGAGGCCTCAGGTGTGCAAAAAATGGAAGCTCGGTCAAAGCCAGCGCCCAAAAATAACGCCGAAGGCAGGCGCCATGTAATGATCCAGCGTAAAAGGCCACAAAAAGCTGGTAGAGCTATAGCCTTGGGGTGGGGCTGGCCAACATTGTCCGCCCGGACTGAATGCCTGCGAGACTGCGAGGGCCTCCGTGTGCCAAAAATAGAACTGACAAAGCAACCACCACTGCCGAAGGCGGGCGCCATGTTACCGTCCAGCGGAAAAAGGCCACAAAAAGCAGGTGGGCTATAGCCTTAGAGGTGGGCTGTGGCTTTGCCAACATCCGCCCCGGACTCCGAATGCAGCGAGACTTTGCGAGGGCCCTCCGTGTGCAAAAAATAGGCTCGGACAGATAAGCAGCCTTAAAAATAACCGAGGCAGGCGCCATAATAGATCCAGCAGTAAAAGGCCACAAGCAGGGAGCTAGCCTTGGGGGTGGGGCTGGCCCAATTGTCCATGGACTCGGGAATGCTGCGAGACTGCGAGGGCCTCAGGTGTGCCAAAAATAGACTGCAGCAAGCACTTGACAAAACTCTTTGCCAGGCCCAGGCGCCATGTTAGTCCAGCGGAAAAAAGGCCTAAGCAGGTGGGCTAATAGGGTGGGGGCTGGCCAACTGTCCGCCGGACTCGGGAATGCCGCTTGAGACTGCGAGGGGCCCTCCGTTAATGCAAATGAAGCTCGGACAAGCAGCCCTTAAAAATAACCGCCCGATGCAGGCGCCATATTTATCCAGCGTAAAAAAGGCCACAAAAAGCGGGTAGGCTATAGCCTTTGGGGGTGGGGCTGGCCAGCAAATCCCTTGGGACTCGGAATGCTGCGAGACTCTGCGAGGGGCCTCCGTGTGCCAAAAAATAGACTGAGCAAGCCGCGCACTTTTAACTGCCAGGCAGGCGCCATGTTAGATCCAGCGGAAAAAGGCCACAAAAGCTGGCAGGAATTGAGGCTATAGCCTTGAGGGGTGAAGGCTGTGCTTTATCGCGGACTCGGAATGCCTTGAGACTTTCGAGGCCCTCCATTAATGCAAAAATAGGCTCGGGCAAAAGCCCAAATAACAGCCCGAAGGCGAAGCATATTAGGTCCAAGCGTAAAAAGCCACTAAAAAGCGGGTAGCTAAGCCAGGGGGGTGGGCTGCAAGCCAACATCCGCCGGACTCGGGAATCCTCGAGACTGCGAGGGGCCTCGTGTGCAAAAATAGACTGTGACAAAGCCAGCGTAAAAAACTACCTAAAAGCAGGAGCGGGAAAAAACCTATAGCAGGTGGGCTTAGCAGAGTGGGGCTGGCCATTTCATGGTAATCTCAGATGCTGCGAGACTTTGCGAGGAGCCTCCGTGTGCAAAAAATAGGAACTGCTCCAGACAAAGCCGCGCCAAAACCTTGCCTTTACCCGAGGCAGGCGCCACCATGTTAATCCAATGGGTAAAAAAAAGGTGGGCTATAGCCTTGGGGTGGGCCTGGCCAACAGGTATCCGCGGGACTCGGAATGCTGTGAGACTGCGAGGCCTCCGTGTGCAAAAAATAGACTGAGCAAAGCCCTTTTAAAATGGGTGCCCGGGCTGGCCGTCCAGTAAAAAGGCCCTGCTTGGGTGAGGGGGACTCCGCCCTCGGGAATGCCAGCTGAGACTTTGCGAGGCCCTCCGATGTGCCAAAAAAATAGCTGGAAAAGCAGCGCAAATACACGGCAGGCGTGAGCTAAAAAAGGCCACAAAAGCAGGTGGGCTAGCCTTTAGTCAGCGGACTCGATACCCGAAGACTTTCTTTGAGGGGCCCTCATGTGCAAAAGCCAGGCTCGGACAAAGCAGCCCAAAAATAACCGCCGAGCCGAGGCGCCATATTAAGTCAGTAAAAAGGCCCTGGCAGGCTATAGCCTTGGGGAAATTAGGGGCCAAGCCCTAGCAAATCGCCGGACTCGGAATGCTGCGAGACTTTGCGAGGGTCCTCCGTGTGCCAAAAAGAGGCTGCGGGCAAAGCCGCACCCAAAAATAACTGCCCGAAGGCCGGGGCGCCATGTTCGTCCAGCGGAAAAAGGCCACAAAAACGGGTGGGCTATAGCCTTGGGGGGTGGGGCTGGCCAACTTTGTCCGCCGGACTCGGAATGCCCTTGAGACTTTAAAGGGCCCTCGTGTGCAAAAAATAGGCTCCAGGCAAGCCCAGCGCCCAAAATAACCCGCCCAGGCAGGCGCCATGATAGTCCAGTAAAAAGGCCTAAAAGCAGGTAGGCTATAGCCGCAGGGGGTGAGGGCTGGCCAACATTGTCCAGCGGACTCGGAATCTGCGAGACTGCGAGGGCCTCCGTGTACCAAAATAGAATACTGACAAGCCAGCAACTCTTTCCGAAGGCAGGCGCCATGTTAAGTCAGCGGAAAAAGGCCACAAAAGCAGGTGGGCTACAGCCTTGGGGGTGGGGCTGCCAACTTGTCGCGGACTCGGGCCCTGTGAACTGCGAGGCCCTCCGTGTGCAAAAAAAAGCAGAAGCTCCGGGCAAGCCGCACCAAAATAACCGCCCAGGCAGGCGCCATATTAGATCCAAGCGTAAAAGGCCTGGCAGGTGGGTTAGGCTATAGCCTTGGGGGGTGGGGCTGGCCAACATTGTCCGCCGGACTCGGAATGCTGCGAGACTTTGCGAGGGGCCTCCGTGTGCCAAAAATAGACTGCGGCAAAGCCGCACCCAAAAATAACTGCCCGAAGGCCGGGGCGCCATGTTCGTCCAGCGGAAAAAGGCCACAAAAACGGGTGGAGGTGCTGCTATAATAGCAGAAATTGGGGGCTGGCCAACTAGATCATGGGACTCGGAATCTGCCCTTGAGACTTTAGAAGGGACCTCCGTGCTGTAAAAAATAGGCTCGAACAAGCAACGCCCAAAATAACCGCCAGGCAGGCAGCCATATTAGATCCAGCGATCGCAGCCACAAAAAGCGGATAGGCTATAGCCTTGGGTGGGCTGGCCAACTCGATCACGGACTCGGAATGCTGCGAGACCTTGCGAGGGGCCTCCGTGTGCCAAAAATAGACTGGGCAAAGCGCACCCAAAAACTGCCCAACAGGCAGGCAGCCATGGATCCAGCGGAAAAAGGCCACAAAAAGGGGTGGGCTATAGCCTTGGGGGTGGGGCTGGCCAACTTCGTCCGCCGGACTCGGAATGCCGCGAGACTTTGCGAGGGGCCTCCGTGTGCAAAAAATAGGCTCCGGGCAAAGCCGCGCCCAAAAATAACTGCCAGAAGTCAGGGGTGCCATGTTCGTCCAGCGTAAAACGGCCACAAAAACGGGGGGGGCTATAGCCTTGGGGGGTGGGGCTGGCCCACTTCGTCCGCCAGACTCGAATGCCTCGCGATACTTGAACTGCGAGGTCCTCAATGTGCAAAAAAGAATGCGCAGACAAGCCGCACCCAAAATAACACCCGAAGGCCCGAGGCCCAAGTCCATAAAGATCCAGGGAGGGCCACAAGCAGGTGGGCTATAGGGCGAATGGCGAGACTTCGTCCGCGGCTGGCGGGAGGCTCGTCCGCCTCGGGATCAGACTGCGATGCGTGTGCCAAAAAATAGGCTGCAAAAATAACCACCCAGGGGCACAAGTTCGCAGCCGAAAAAGGCCACAAAACCGGGTGGGCACTATAGCCCTTGGGGGGCTGGCCCAGCAGTCCGCGGACTCTCCAAATGCTGTGAGACTGCGAGGCCCTCATGTCACAAGCAGGCTGCGGGCAAGCCCAGCGCCAGGCCAGGCGCCATGTTAGATCCAATGAAAAAGGCCACAAAATGGGTGGGTGCTATAGCCATAGGGGTGGGCTGCCAACGTTCCCAGGACTCGGAATGCCATGAGACTTTGGCGCCTCCGTGTGTAAAAAAAAAAAAAAAAGGCTGCAAGGCGCACCAAAATAACTACCAAGGCAGGCGCCATGTTAATCCAACAGAAAAAAGGCCAAAAAAAAGGGTGGCTATAGCAGGGGTGGGGCTGGCCCAATTCGTCCGACGGACTCGGAATGCCTTGAGACTTTGCGAGGGGCCTCACGTGTGTAATGCCAAAAATGAGCTGGTGCAGCAAAGCCGCACCAAAAATAACCACCCGAAGGCAGAACAGTTCGTCCACGCAGAAAAAGGCCACAAAAGCAGGTGGGCTATAGCCTTGGGAGGGGCTGGCCAAATCCATGGACTGGGACTCAGAACTGTGCCTTGAGACTTCGAGGGGCCTCATGTGCAAAAAAGGCTCTTGACCAAGCAGCTGAAAAACGCCGAAGGCAGTGGCATGTTAGTCCAGCTGAGCCACAATCGTTGGGCTATAGCCTTGGAAATGGGGTGAGCCAACAACCGTTCCCAGGACTCGGGAATGCCGAGACTTTCTGCGGGCGCCTCCGTGTGTAAAAAAGGCTGCTGGCAAGCCTCACTTTCCAAAAACACCAGGTAAAGGGCCATGTTAAGATCCCAGAAAAAAGAATACAAAAAAAGGTGGGCTATAGCCTTGGGGGTGGGCTGACGTACCAAATCCCGCGGACTCAGGAATGCTCGAGACTTCGCTGTGAGGTCCCTCAAATGCCAAAAAGTGTAAAAAAAAATGCAGACAAGCCGCCCATGCTGCCAATAGAGGCAGGCGTATGTTAAATCCAGCAGGAAAAGGCCTAAAAGCAGGTGACAGCTATAGCCTTAGGGGGTGGGGCTGGCCAACTTTGTCCGCCCGGTTCGGGAATGCCTTGAGACTGCGAGGCCTCCATGAAAATGCAAAAAATAGGCTGCAAGTAACCCGGCACTGCCATCTTCGCCAGGCAGGCGCAATGTTCGTCCAGCTGAAAAAATACAAAAAGCGGGTGGGCTATAGCCTTGGGGGTGGGGCTGGCCAGCGATCCGCCGGACTCAGGAATACACAGCTGGAGACTTCTGCGAGGAGGCCTCCGTGTGCAAAAATAGGCTGAGCCAGCTCGCCTCGCCCAAAAATAACCGCCGAAGGCAGGCATGAGATTAGATCAGCGGAAAAAGGCCTAAGCAGGTGGGCTATAGCCTTGGGTGGGGCTGGCCCACTAAATCCATGGGACTCGAATGCCAGCATGAGACTGCGAGGCCTCCGTGTGCAAAAATAGGCTCTTGAGGCATCCCAGTAGCCCAAAATAACATGACCCGAAGGCCAGGCGCCAAAATGATAGATCCAAGCGGAAAAAAACCTACAAAAGCAGGTGGGCTATAGCCTTGAGGTGGGGCTGGCCAACTTAGATCCAGCGGACTCGGAATACATCTAGACTTCTGCGAGGGGTCCTCGTGTGCAAAAAATAGGCTGACTGAAGCGCAGCCCAAACTCTTTCCTTGGCCAGGCGTGGTAAGTTAAATCCAAGCAGAAAAAAGGCCACTAAAAAAGCGGGTGGGCTATAGCCAGGGGGAATTGGGGCAGCCAGCAAATCCGCCCGGACTCGGAATACCCATGAGACTGCGAGGCCTCCATTATCTCAAAAATAGGCAGACCCGTGCTTAAAAAAAGTAACCGCCCGAAAGGCGCCAGGCAGTTCCTCAGTGGAAAAAGCCACAAAAAGCAGGTGGCTATAGCCCTATAGCCTTGAAATAGGGGGTGGGGTGGGAGGCTGGCCAGCAAAATCGATCCGCGGACTCGAGAATGCTTGAGACACGAGGGGCCTCCGTGTCTGAAGCAAAAAAATAGGCTCGGGCAAAGCGACCAAAAATAACAAATCCGAAGGCAGGCATGTGTTAAATCCAGCGTAAAAACCACAAAAGCAGGGTCTATATAGGGGGGTGGGGCGGCCCTAACTTGATCCCGCCCGGACTCGGAATGCTTGAGACTGCGAGGTCCCTCCGTGTGCAAAAAATAGAGCTGCTTGGGCAAGCAGCGCCCAAAAATCTTCTTGAGCGCGCCATGTTAAATCCAGCGGAAAAAGGCCTGCAATTGGGCTATAGCCAGAAGTGGGGCTGGCAACATGGACTCGAATGCCTTGAGACTTTGCGAGGGGCCTCCGTGTGCAAAAAATAGGCTGCGGGCAAAGCCGTGTGAAGGCTGGTAGCGCCATGTTGCCGTCAAGCGGAAAAAAGGCCACAAGCAGGTGGGCTATAGCCCAGCAGCCCCTTGGGAGGCTGTCCCTTGGACTCGGAATGCCCTTGAGACTGCGAGGGCCTCCGTGTGCCAAAAAATAAGAGCTGCAGCACAAGCCGCACCAGGCAGTAAGGCATGGCCCAAGATTAGATCCCAGCAGAAAAAGGCCACAAAAAGCAGGTGGGCTATAGCCTGGGGGTGGGGCTGGCCAACAAATCCGCCCATGGGACTCGGAATGTGAGACTCTGAGGGGCCTCCGTATGTAAAAATGGCCCATAGACAATGCGTCAAAATAACACCGCCCGAAGGCAGAGAGCCAAGACCAAATCCAAGCGGAAAAAGGCCACCAAAACTGTTGGGCTATAGCATAGGGTGGTGGGGCTGGCCAACAAATCCGCGGACTCGGAATGCCTGTGAGACTTCTGAGGGCCCTCAGTAATGTCAAAAAATAGGGCAGCAAAGCGCTCCCAAAAATAACCCGCCCGAAGGCAGGCGCCAAAGTTAATCCAGCAGAAAAAGGCCACAAAGCAGGTGGGCTATAGAGCAGGGGTGGGGCTGGCCAGCCGTCCGCCCTTTCAGGAATCATGTGAGACTTTGTGAGGGGCCTCCGTGTGTGCAAAAAATAGGCATGAACAAATCGGCGTATTAAAATACTTGAGCCGAGGCAGGCATAGGATTAGATCAAGCCGGAAAAAGGCCTAAAAGCAGATTGGGCTATAGCCTTGGGGGTGAGGCTGGCCCAAATCCGCCGGACTCGGAATGCCGCTAGACTTTTTGAGGGGCCTCCGTGTGCCAAAATAAAGGCTCTGGCCTAGCGCCATAAAACTGCCCAGGCGCCAAGATCGTCCAGCAGAAAAAGGCCAAAAAGCAGGTGGGCTATAGCCAGGTGGGGCGGCCCAACCGTCCGCGGACTCGGAATGCCCTTGAGACTTGAGGGCCTCAAGTATGCAAAATAGGCCCAGGCAAGCCGTGCCCAAAAATAACCGCCAGAAAGGCCAGGCAGAGATTAAATCCAGGAAAAAGGCACAAAAAGCAGGTGGGCTATAGCCTTGGGTGGGGCTGGCCAACCGTCTGCGGACTCGGAATGCCCTTGAGACTGCGAGGGGCCTCCGTGTGCAAAAAATAGGCTCCGGGCAAAGCCGCTGCCAAAAATAACCGTCCGAAGGCCGGGGCGCCATGTTCGTCCAGCGGAAAAAGGCCAAAAAAAGGGGTGGGCTATAGCCTTAGAAATTGAGGCTGGCCCACTTAAATCCGCCGGACTCGGGTCTGTGAGACTGCTGAGGGCCTCGTGTGTATACAAAATAGGCTCGGGCAAGCCGCACCCAAAATAACCGCCCGAAGGCAGGCGCCAAAGACAAATCCCAGCAAAAAAGGCCACAAGCAGGTGGGCTATAGCCTTGGGGTGGGGCTGGCCAACAATCCGCGGACTGGAATGCAGCGAGACTCTGCGAGGGCCTCCGTGTCTCAAAAAAATGGCCCAGCGGACAGCGGGCGTCAAAATAACGAAGGCAGGAGCCAAAGATTAAATCCAGCGGAAAAAGGCCACAAAGCAGGTGGGCTATAGCCTTGGGGGTGGGCTGGCCAACTAGTCCGCGGACTCGGAATGCCCTTGATGCTACGAGGCCCTCCGTCATAAAAATAGGCCTTGGAGCAAAGCAGCATGCCTTAAAAAATAATCTTCCCAGGCAGGCGCCAAGTTCGTCCAGCAGAAAAAAGGCCACAAAAAGCAGGCTATAGCAGGGGTGGGGCTGGCCAACAAATCCATGGACTCGGAATACTGCGAGACTTTGCGAGGGTCCTCCGTGTGCCAAAAAGAGGCTGCGGACAAAGCCGTACCCAAAAATAACTGCCGAAGATCAGGCGCCATGTTAGATCCAAGCGGAAAAAGAGCCACAGCAGGTGGGCTATAGCCTTAGGGGTGGGGCCAGCCAACTTTGTCACTTTATCCGGACTCGGAATGCCGCGAGACTTTGCGAGGGGCCTCCGTGTGCCAAAAATAGGCTGCGGACAAAGCCGCAAAATAACTACCAGGCAAGGCGCATCCATGTTCGTCCAGCGGAAAAAGGCCAAAAAAAGGGGTGGGCTATAGCCTTGGGGGGTGGGGCTGGCCAACTTCGTCCGCCGGACTCGGAATGCTACGAGACTTTGCGAGAGGCCTCCGTGTGCCAAAAATAGGCTGCGGGCAAAGCCGCGCCCAACAATAACCGAAGGCACCAGTTAATCCAGCAGAAAAAAGGCCAAAAAAACGGGTGGGCTATAGCCTTGAGAATTGGGGCTAGCCCAGCCAAATCCGCCCGGACTCGAATGCCGTGAGACTTTGCGAGAGGCCTCCAGTCTCGCAAAAAAAGCAAAGGCTGCAGACAAGCCACCAAAAAATAGCCGAAGGCAGGGGCAAGTTAAATCCAGAAAAAGGCCACAAAAACGGGTGGGCTATAGCCTTGGGGGGTGGGGCTGGCCAACTTCGTCTGCCGGACTCGGAATGCCGTGAGACTTTGCGAGGGGCCTCCGTGTGCCAAAAATAGGCTGCGGCCTAAGCTTCAGCCTTAAAAATCTTGCCAGGCCAGGCGCCAATTAATCCATGGAAAAAAGGCCACAAAAGCAGGTGGGCTATAGCCTTGGGCGTGGGGCTGGCCCACGCCGTCAAAGCGGGACTGAACTGCCAGCGAGACTGCGAGGGACCTCCGTGTGTAAAAAAAATAGGCAAACCGTCGGCGCCCAAAATAACACCCTTGAAAGGCAGGCGCCAAATTAAATCAGCGGAAAAAGGCCTAAAAAAGCGGGTGGGCTATAGCCTTGGAGGAGTGGGGCTGGCCAGCAAATCCGCCCGGACTCGGAATGCGCTAGACTTTCGAGGGCCTCCGTGTGCAAAAAAAATAGGCTGACCTATGCGCCAAGCCAGGCAGGGGCGCCATGTTAGATCCAGCGGAAAGAGAATATACAAAAATGGGTGGGCTATAGCCTTAGGGGTGGGGCTGGCCAACCGTTCCCAGGACTGGAATGCCCGCGAGACTTTGCGAGGGCCTCCGTCAAAAATAGGCCATGAGCAAAGCAGCCAAAAACTCTTTCCGCTCACCCGAAGGCAGGGGCCAAAGTTAAATTACAGCGGAAAAAAGGCCACAAAGCAGGTGGGCTATAGCCTTGAGGCGTGGGGCTGGCCCACCTAAAATCCATGAGACTCGGAATGCCATGAGACTGCGAGGGCCTCCGTGTGCCAAAAAATAGGCCGTGGCAGGCAAAAAAACATGCCCAGGCAGGCATGCCCAGTTAGATCCACGGAAAAAGGCCACAAAAGCAGGTGGGCTATAGCCTTGAGGGGTGGGCTGGCCAACCGTCTGCAGACCGGAATGCCAGGTGCGAGACTTTCGAGGCCTCCGTGCAAAAATAGAGCTGCAATACACTAAAATAACGCCCGAAGGTCAGGCATGAGATCAAATCCACGGAAAAAGGCCACATGGGTGGGCCTATAGCCTTGAAGGGTGGGGCTGCCCAACTTCGTCCATGGGACTTCAGAATGCTGTGAGACTCTGTGAGGGCCTCCATTATGCAAAAAAATGCAGCAGACAGCATCCATAACAGCTGTGAAGGCCGGAAAGTTCGTTCAGCCGAAAAGGCCTACAAAAGCAGGTGGGCCTATAGCCTTAGAGTGGGCTAGCCAGCAACAAATCCGCATGGACTCGGAATGCCAGACTGGGGGCCTCATGTAACTCTGTAGGCCTCAAAAAATAGGCCCAGACAAGCGGCACCAAAAATAACATCTTGAAGGTCAGAGCCAAGACACTCTGGAAAAAAGGCCACAAAAGCGGGTGTTAGGCTATAGCCTTGAGAATTGAGGGGTGGGCTGGTGCCATAATGAGAGCCCATGGGACTCGCCACAAGAATAGCCTGTGAGACTCATGAGGGGCCTCCATGTAAAAAAATGGCAGACAGCGGCATCAAAATAACCGCCGAAGGCCAGGCGCAAGTTCGATCCAATGGAGAAAAAGGCCACAAAGCAGGTGGGCTATAGCCAGGTGGGGCTGGCCAACAAATCCGCGGACTCGGAATGCCAGAGACTGCGAGGCCTCCGTAAAATACGCGGACAAAGCAGCCCAAAAATAACGCCGAAGGCAGGCGCCTAGATTAGATCCAGCGGAAAAAGGCCACAAAACCGGGTGGGCTATAGCCTTGGGGGGTGGGGCTGGCCAACTTCCGCTGGACACGGAATGCCGCGAGACTATGCGAGGGGCCTCCGTGTTCCAAAAATAGGCCGCGGGCAAGCTCGCCCAAAATAACCGCCAGGCAGGCGCCAGGATTAGATCCACTTGGGAAAAAGGCCACCAGGTGGGCTATAGCAGGGTAGGGCTGGCCCCGATGACTCGGAATGCCGCGAGACTCTGCGAGGGGCCTCCGTATGCCAAAAAATGGCATGGACAAAGCAGCCAAAATAAAGGCAGGCATGGGTTCAGCGGAAAAAGGGCAGGTGGGCTATAGCCTTGGGGGCGTGAGGCTGGCAAATCCATGCAGGACTCGGAATGCCGTGAGACTGCGAGGGGCCTCCGTGTGCCAAAAATAGGCCACGGGCAAAGCTGCGCGCAAAAATAACCGCCCGAAGGCGAGAGCAAGTTAGATCCAGCGGAAAAAGGCCACAAAGCAGGTGGAGCTATTGCCTTGGGGTTGGGCTGGCCAACAAACCGTCCATGCCCGGACTCGGAATGCCGTGAGACTCTGCGAGAGGCCTCCGTGTGCCAAAAAAAGGACGTGAAGCAAAGCAGCCAAAAATAACCGAAGGCAGGGTGCCAGAGATCCAGTGAGAAAAAGGCCAGAACAACAGTTGGGCTATAGCCTTGGGGGGTGGGGCTGGCCAACTTCGTCCGCCGGACTCGGAATGTGAGACTCGAGACCTCCGTGTGCAAAAATAGGGCCTTGGGCAAAGCCAGCCAAGAACTCCGCCTTGAAGGCAGGCATGGATAAATCCAGCAGAAAAAAGGCCACAAAGCAGGTGGGCTATAGCCTTGGGGGTGAGGCTGGCCCAGCCGTCCATGGACTCGGAATGCTGTGAGACTGCGAGGGCCTCCGTGTACAAAAATTGGCATGAGCAAGCAGCAAAAATAACCACCGAAGGCAGGGGCAAAAAGTTAAATCCAGCCCAGGAAAAAGGCCCAGCAGGTGGGCTATAGCCTTGGGGGGTTGGGCTGGCCAACTTCGTCCGCCGGACTCGGAATGCCGTGAGACTCTGCGAGGGGCCTCCGTGTGCCAAAAATAGGCCGCAGGCAAAGCCGCGCCCAAAAATAACCGCCCGAAGGCCGGGGCGCCAAGTTCGATCAGCGGAAAAAGGCCACAAAAACGGGTGGGCTATAGCCTTGGGGGGTGGGGCTGGCCAACTTCGTTCGCCGGACTCGGAATGCCAGATTTTGCAGTGGCCTCCTTGTCTAAAAAAATAGGGGCCTTGAGACACAGCCAGCCCAAAAATGACCGCCCGAAGGTGGGGTCCCCATGTTAAATCCATGAGCATAAAAAAAAGAGGGGTATAGCCCAGGGGTGGGGGCGGGCCAAGGTCATGGACTCGGAATGGGTGAGACTTTGCAAGGGCCTCCATTCCAACAATAAAACCACCAGGGACAGCCCAGCAAAAATGACCGCCTGAAGGTCCTTTCCCAAAGTTAAATCCATGGAAAAAGGCCAAAAAGTGGGCTATAGCCTTGGGGGTGGGAGCTGGCCAAGATCCATGCCGGACTCGGAATGGGCGAGACTTGCTTGAGGGCCTCTGTGCCAAAAATAGGCCCATGGCGCCCAAAATTGACCACTCGAGTCGTGTCTCAAGTTAAATCCATGGAAAAAAAAAAAAAAATTGGGTTACAGCCTTGGGGGGTGGGGCTGGCAAAGTTCGTCAGCGGACTCGGAATGAGCCGAGACTTTGTGAGGTCTCAGTGTACCAAAAATAGGCCGAGCACAGCCAGCAAAATGGCTGCCAGGTCGGGTCCCCAAAGTTAATCCGCGGAAAAAGGCCAAAAAAGGGGTGAGCTATAGCCTTGAGGGGTGGAGCTAGCAGGATTAAAGTTCGTCCACTTGGATTGAATAGGCGAGACTTTGCGAGGGCCTCGTGTGCAAAAATAGGCCCAGGCCAGCAGCCTAAAAATGACCGCCGAAGGTCGGGTCCCCAGAAATCCGGAAAAAGGCCAAACAGGTGGGCTATAGCCTTGTGGGTTGGGGATGGCCAGATTAATCCTCGGACTCGGAATGGGCGAGACTTTGCGAGGGCCGATGTGCCAAAAATAGGCCTTGATGCATGGGCCAAATTGACTGCCGAAGGTTGGGTCCACCTGATTCCTCCCGTCGGAAAAAAAGGCCAGCAGGTGGGCTATAGCCTTGAGGTGGGGCTGGCCAGAGGACTCGGAATGGGGCGAGACTTTACGAGGGGCCTCCGTGTGCCAAAACTAGACCGCGGACACAGGTGCGCCCAAAAAAGACCACCCGAGGGTCGGGTCCAAAAGTTCGTCCGCCGGAAAAAGGCCCAAAAAAGGTGTGGGCTATAGCCTTGGGGGGTTGAGCTGGCAAAGTTCGTCCGCCGGACTCGGAATGGGGCGAGACTTTTCGAGGGGCATCCGTGTGGCAAAAATAGGCCGGGGACACAGCTGCACCCAAAAATGACAGACCGAAGGTCTAAGTCCCCATGGGAAAAAGGCCAAAAAACAGGTGGGCTATAGCCTTGGTGGGGTAGCCAAGTTTCATTGGAATCAGAATGGGAGAGAGATTTTCAGTGGCCTGAATGTGCCAAAAAATAGGCCCACCAGGCACAGCAGCTAAAATGACCGCCGAAGGTCGGGTCCCAAGATAAATCCATGGGAAAAAGGCCAAAAAATGGGTGGGCTATATAGCCTTAGAAGTCGCGGATGGCCAAGTTCATCCCTTGGGACTCAGAATGGGCGAGACTTTCGAGGGGCCTCGTGTGCAAAAAAAAATAGGCATGAACACAGCGTGCCAAAATCACTGCCAGTTGGGTCCCCTAAGTTAAATCTGCGGAAAAAAAAAAGCAGGATTGGGCTATAGCCTTGCGGGGTGGGGCTGGCCATGTTCGTCCGCCGGACTTGGAATGGGGTGAGACTTTGCGAGGGGCCTCCGTGTGCCAAAATTAGGCCACGGGCACAGCCGCGGCCAAACATAAGCGCCCAAAGGTCGTGGTCCCAAAACCCCCCAGCGGAAAAATGGCCAAAAAACGGGTGGGCTATAGCCTTGGTGGGGTGAGGCGAGTTCTTCCGGGACTATGATGGCGGCGTTTGAGAGCCTCAGTGTGAAAAAAATAGGCAGCACAGCCATTTTAAAAATGACTGCCAGTCAGATTCCCCAAAGTTAAATCCGCGGAAAATGCCCAAAAAAGGGGTGGGCTATAGCCTTGGGGGGTGGGGCTGGCCAAGTTCAAATCCGCGGACTTCAGGCGAGAAACTGCGAGGGCCTCCGTGTGCCAAAATAGGCCATGGTACAGCGCCCATAAATGACCACCTGAAGGTCAGGTCCCTAGATCCATGGAAAAACGGCCAAAAAAAGGGGTGGGCTATAGCCTTGGGGGGCGGGGCTGGCCAAGTTCGTCCTCCGGACTCGGAATGGGGCGAGACTTGGTGAGGGGCCTCCGTGTGCCAAAAATAGGCTGTGGGCACTGCCGTGCCCAAAAATGACCATCCGAAGGTCGGGTCCCCAAGTTAAATCCATGGAAAAAGGCCAAAAGCAGGTGGGCAATAGCCTTAGGCGGGGCTGGCCAGGTTAAATCCGGGACTCGGAATAGAAGCGAGACTTGGTGAGAGCCTCCGTGTGGCAAAAATAGGCATGAGCACATGCCAAAAATAACCGCCTAAAAGGTCGGGTCCCCAAGTTAAATCTCTGCGGAAAAAGGCCAAAAAGCAGGAGGGCTATAGCCTTGGGGCTGGGGCTGGCCAAGATTAAATCCGCCGGACTCGGAATGGGTCGAGACTGCGAGGCCCTCCATTATGCTAAAATAGGCCGTGGGCACAGACCCAAAATAACCGCCGAAGGTCGGGTCCCCAAGTTTGTCCGCCGGAAAAAGGCCAAAAAAACGGGAGGGCTATAGCCTTGGGGGTGGGGCTGGCCAAGTTCGTCCGCCGGACTCGGAATGGGACTAGACTGCGGCTGACGCCCGTGTGCAAAAATGGGCAGCGGACAAAGCAGCGATCAAAATGACCTTGAAGGTCGGGTTCCCAAGTTTGTCCCCCGGAAAAAGGCCAAAAAAAGGGTGGGCTATAGCCTTGGGGGTGGGGCTGGCCAAGATTAAATCCATGGACTCGAATCTGCAGGCCTATGAGAGGCCTCGTGTGGAAAAAAATAGGCATGAGCCATAAAAATAACCGCCTAAAAGGTCGGGTCCCCAAGTTAAATCCATGGAAAAAAGGCCAAAAAAGCAGGTGGGCAATAGCCTTGGCGGGGCTAGGATTCGTCCGCGGACTGGAATGAGGCGAGACTTAGTGAGGGCCTCCGTGTGGCAAAAATAGGGCATAAAAATAACCGCCTAAAGGTCGGGTCCCCAAGTTCGTCTGCCGGAAAAAGGCCAAAAAAACGGGAGGGCTATAGCCTTGGGGCTGGGGCTGGCCAAGTTCGTCCGCCGGACTCGGAATGGGTCGAGACTTTGCGAGGGCCCTCCGTATGCTAAAAATAGGCCGTGGGCACAGCCGGGCCCAAAAATAACCGCCCGAAGGTCAGGTCCCCAAGTTTGTCCGCCGGAAAAAGGCCAAAAAAACGGGAGGGCTATAGCCTTGGGGGTGGGGCTGGCCAAGTTCGTCCGCCGGACTCGGAATGGGACTAGACTTTGCGAGCGGCCGCCGTGTGCCAAAAATGGGCCGCGGACAAAGCCGCGTCCAAAAATGACCGCCCGAAGGTCGGGTCCCCAAGTTTGTCCGCCGGAAAAAGGCCAAAAAAAGGGGTGGGCTATAGCCTTGGGGGGTGGGGCTGGCCAAGTTCGTCCGCCGGACTCGGAATGCGGCAGGCCTATGAGAGGGGCCTCCGTGTGGAAAAAATAGGCACATGCATAAAAATAACCGCCTAAAGGTCGGGTCCCCAAGTTCGTCCGCCGGAAAAAGGCCAAAAAAACGGGTGGGCTATAGCCTTGGGGGGTGGGGCTGGCCAAGTTCGTCCGCCGGACTGGGAATGGGGCGAGACTTTGCGAGGTGCCACCGTGTGCCAAAAATAGGCCGCGGGCACAGCCGCGCCCAAAATCACCGCCCGAAGGTCGGGGCGCCAAAATCCCCCAGCGGAAAAAGGCCAAAAAAAAGGGTGGGCTATAGCCTTGGGGGGTTGGGCTGGCCAAGTTCGTCCGCCGGACTCGGAATGGGACGAGAGTTTGCGAAGGCCTTCCGTGTGCCAAAAATAGGCCGCGGGCACAGCCGCGTCCAAAAATGACCACCCGAAGGTCGGGGCGCCAAAACCCCCCAGCGGAAAAAGGCCAAAAAAACGGGTGGGCTATAGCCTTGGGGGTGGGGATGGCCAAGTTAAATCCGCCCGTGCTCGAATGGTAGAGACTTTGCGAGGCCTCCGTCTTGTAAAATAAACCATGGTACAGCAGCCCAAAAATGACAGCCCGAAGGTCGGGTCCCCAAGTTCGTCTGCTGGAAAAAGGCCAAAAAAATGGGAGGGCTATAGCCTTGGGGGGTGGGGCTGGCCAAGTTCCTCCGCCGGACTCCGGATTGGGCGAGACTTTGCGAGGGGCCTCCATAAGACAAAAATAGGCCCTTGAGCACAGCAGAAATAAATGACCCGAAGGTGAGGCACAAAACCCCCAAGCGGAAAAAAGGCCAAAAAGCAGGTGGGCTATAGCCTTGGGGGTGGGGCTGAGATAAATCCACTTGGACTCGGAAGGGGCCGAGACTTTGCGAGGAGCCGCCGTTTCCCAAAAATAGGCCAAGGGCAGAGCCGCGCCCAAAAATGACCGCCCGAAGAATGGGTCCCCAAGTTCGTCCGCGGGAAAAAGGCCAAAAAATGGGGTGGGCTACAGCCTTGGGGGGTGGGGCTGGCCAAGTTCGTCCGCCGGACTCGGAATGGGATGAGACTTTGCGAGGGGCCTCCGTGTGCCACGAATAGGCCATGGACAAAGCCGCGTACAAAAATGACCACCTGAAGGTCGGGTCCCCAAGTTCGTCCAGCGGAAAAAAGCCAAATAAACGGGTGGGCTATAGCCTTGGGGGGTGGGGCTGGCCAAGTTCGTCCGCCGGACTCGGAATGGGGTGAGACTTTGCGAGGGGCCTCCGTGTGCCAAAAGTAGGCCACGGACACAGCCAGGGCCAAAAATAAGCGCCCGAAAGTCAGGGCGCCAAAACCACCCAGCGGAAAAGGGCCAAAAAAACGGGTGCGCTATAGCCTTGGGGGGTGGGGCTGGCCAAGTTCGTTCGCCGGCCTCGGAATGGGTCGAGACTTTCCGGGGGGCCTACGTGTGCCAGAAATGGGCCACGGGCACAGCCACGCCCAAAAATATGCACCTGAAGGTCGGGGCGCCAAAACCCCCCAGCGGAAAAAGGCCAAAAAAACGGGTGGGCTATAGGCATAGGGGGTGGGGCTGGCCAAGTTCGTCCGCCGGACTCGGAATGGGTCGAGATTTTTTGCGAGGGGCCTCCGTGTGCCAAAAATAGGCCGCGGGCACAGGCGCCCCAAAAAAATGGCCAGAGTCAGGTCCTAAGTTAAATCCATGGAAAAAGCCAAAAAAAGTGGGCTACAGCCTTGAAGTGGGGCTGGCCATGTTAAATCCATGCCCGGACTCGGAATGGGGCGAGACTTTGCGAGGGGCCTCCGTGTTCCAGAAATAATCCATGAGCACAGCCCCAAAATGACTACTTGAAGGCAGACATAAAACCCCAAGCGGAAAAAAGGCCAAAAAGCAGGTGGGCTGTAGCCTTGGGGATGGGGCTGTCAAGATCCGTCCGGACTATGATAGAGGCGAGACTGCGAGGACCTCCTGCAAAACTAGGCCACAGCAGCAAAAATAGCGACCGAAGGTCAGGCAAACCCCAGCGGAAAAAGGCCAAAAAAACGGGGGGGCTAAAGCCTTGGGGGTGGGGCTGGCAAGAAATCCATCCGGACTCAGAATGGGTCGACACTTTGCGAGGGGCCTCCGTGTTCCAGAAATAGTCCGCGGGCACAGCCGCACAAAAAAATGACCGCCTGAAGGTCGGGGCGCCATAACCCCCCAGCGGAAAAATGCCAAGAAAACGGGTGGGCTGTAGCCTTGGGGGTGGGGCTTTCCAAGTTCGTCCGCCGGACTCGGAATGGGGCGAGACTTTGCGAGGGGCCTCCGTGTGCCATGAATAGGCCATGGACAAAGCCGCGTACAAAAATGACCACCTGAAGGTCGGGTCCCCAAGTTCGTCCGCCGGAAAAAGGCCAAAAAAACGGGAGGGCTA
This sequence comes from Citrus cavaleriei, assembly GCA_030448925.1. Classification (NCBI taxonomy): domain Eukaryota; kingdom Viridiplantae; phylum Streptophyta; class Magnoliopsida; order Sapindales; family Rutaceae; genus Citrus; species Citrus cavaleriei. Next base: position 36,367 of record JAUJEN010000453.1, on the reverse strand, counting down.
TAGCCTTGGGGGGTGGGGCTGGCCAAGTTCGTCCGCCGGACTCCGGATTGGGCGAAACTTTGCGAGCGGCCTCCATATGACAAAAATAGGCATGAGCACAGCAGCAGAAATAAATGACCGAAGGTCGGGGCAGCAAAATCCCCCAGCGGAAAAAGGCCAAAACAACGGGTGGGCTATAGACTTGGGGGGTGGGGCTGGCCAAGTTCGTCCGCCGGACTCGGAATGGGTTGAGCCTTTGCGAGTAGCCTCCGTGTGCCAAAAGTAGGCCACGGACACAGCCGCGACGCAAAAATGACCGCCCGAAGGATGGGCCCCCAAGTTCGTCTGCCGGAAAAAGGCAGGTGGGCTACAGCCTTAGGGGGTGGGGGCGAGATTAAATCAGCCGGGACTCAGAATGGGTCGAGCCTGCGAGACCTCCGTGTGTAAAAATAGCCCACCGGACACAACATAAAAATGACCGCCCGAAGGATGGGTCCCCAAGTTCGTCTGCCGGAAAAAGGCCAAAAAAACGGGTGGGCTACAGCCTTGGGGGGTGGGGCTGGCCAAGTTCGTCAGCCGGACTCGGAATGGGTCGAGCCTTTGCGAGGAGCCTCCGTGTGCCAAAAATAGGCCACGGACACAGCCGCGACGCAAAAATGACCGCCCGAAGGATGGGTCCCCAAGTTTGTCTGCCGGAAAAAGGCCAAAAAAACGGGTGGGCTACAGCCTTGGGGGGTGGGGCTGGCCAAGTTCGCCAGCCGGACTCGGAATGGGTCGAGCATTTGCGAGGAGCCTCCGTTTGCCAAAAATAGGCCACGGGCGCCAGCAGCCTTAAAATGACCCTTCGAAGGATGGGTCCCCTAAGTTAAATCCGCCGGAAAATGGCCAAAATAGGTGGGCTGTGGGGTGGGGCTGGCCAGTTAAATCCATGGGACTCGGAATGGGGCGAGACTTTGCGAGGGGCCTCCGTGTACCAAACATTGGCCGCGGGCACAGCCGTGCCCAAAAATAAGCACCCGAAGGTCGGGGCGCCAAAACCCCCCAGCGGAAAAAGGCAAAAAAAACGGGTGGGCTATAGCCTTGGGTGTGGGGCTGGCCAAGTTCGTTCGCCGGACTCGGAATGGGGCGAGACTTTGCGAGGGACCTCCGTGCGCCAAAAATAGGCCGCGGGCACAACCGTACCTAAAAATGACCACCCAAAGGTCGGGTCCCCAAGTTCGTCCGCCGGAAAAAGGACAAAAACAGGGGTGGACAATAGCCTTGGGGGGTGGGGCTGGCCAAGTTCGTCCGCCGGACTCGGAATGGGGCTAGACTTCGGGAGGGGCCTCTGTGCAGAAAAAATAGGCCGCAGACACTGCCGCGTACAAAAATAAGCGCCCGAAGGTCAGGCGGAAAAGGCCAAAAAAAGCAGGTGGGCTATAGCCTTGGGGTGGGGCTGGCCAAGTTAAATCCATGGGACTCAGAATGGGGTGAGACTGCGAGGGGCCTTCGATGCAAAAAATAGACAGCCAGGCAAAGCCATAAATAAATGATCTAAAAAGGTCCCCAAAGTTAAGTCCCAAAAGGCCAAAAAAGGGTGGGCTATAAGCGTTGGGGAAATTAGGGCTGAGTTAAATCGTCCATGAGACTCAGATGGGCGAGACTTTGCGAGGGGTCTCTGTGTTCCAAAAATAGGTTGCAGCCACAGCCGCGCCCAAAAAATAAGCGACCGAAGGTCGGGGCGCAAAAACCCCCCAGCCGAAAAAGGCCAAAAAAATGGGTGGGCTAAAGCCTTGGGGGGTGGGGCTGGCCAAGTTCGTCCGCCGGACTCGGAATGGGTCGACACTTTGCGAGGGGCCTCCGTGTTCCAGAAATAGTCCAGGCATAACCGCCCTAAGGTCGGGGCGCCAAAACCCCCCAGCGGAAAAAGGCCAAGAAAACGGGTGGGCTGTAGCCTTGGGGGTGGGGCTTTCCAAGTTCGTCTGCCGGACTCGCAATGGGGCGAGACTTTGCGAGGGACCTCCGTGTGCCAAAACTAGGCCGCGGGCACAGCGGCGCCCAAAAATGACAGCCCGAAGGTCGGGACCCCAAGTTAAATCCATGGAAAAAAAAAAAGCGGGTGGGCTATAGCCTTGGGGGGTGGGGATGGCCAAGTACTTCAGCCGGACTCGGAATGGGGCGACACTTTGCGAGGGGCCTCCGTGAGCCAAAACTAGGCAGTGGGCACAGCCTCGCCCAAAAATGGCCGCCCGAAGGTCGGGTCCCCAAGTTCGTCTACCGGAAAAAGCCCAAAAAACGGGTGGGCTATAGCCTCGAGGGTGGGATTGGCCAAGTTCATCCGCCGGACTCGGAATGGGGCGAGACTTTGCGAGGGGCTTCCGTGGGCCAAAAATAGGCCGCGGGCCCAGTCACACCCAAAAATGACCCCCCGAAGGTTGGGTCCCCAAGTTCATCCGCCGGAAAAAGGCCAAAAACACGGGTGGGCTATAGCCTTGGGGGGTGGGGCTGGCCAAGTTCATCCGCCGGACTCCGGATTGGGCGAGACTTTGCGAGGGGCCTCCATAAGACAAAAATAGAGCTTGGGCACAGCAGCCAGAAATAAATGACCGAAGGTCAGGCAAAAAAAAGGCCAAAAAAAGCGGGTGGGCTAGAGACTTGGGGGGGGGGGCTGGCCAAGTTCATCCTCCGGACTCGGAATGGGAGCAAGACTGCGAGCAACCTCGTGTGCAGAATAGTCCCCAGGCACAGCCGAGGCAAAAATTCAGCGCCCGAAGGTCGGGGCACCAAAACCCCCCAGCGGAAAAAGGCCAAAAAAACGGGTGGGCTGTCGCCTTGGGGGGTGGGGCTGGCCAAGTTCGTCCGCCGGACTCGGAATGGGTCGAGTCTTTGCGAGGGGCCTATGTGTGCCAAAAATAGGCCTTGAGCACAGCAGCATGAAAAAATGACCGCCAGGTCAGGGTCCCCAAGATCGTCCATGGGAAAAAGGCCAAAAAAAGCAGGTGGGCTATAGCCTTGGGGTGGGGCTGGCCAAGTTCATCCATGCGGACTCAGATCGAGACTTTGCGAGGAGTCCGTGTGCCAAAATAGGCAGCACACCCAAAATAAGCGCCCAGGTCAGGTATAAAACCCAATGGGAAAAAGGCAAAAAGCAGGTGGGCTATAGCCTTGGGGTGGGGCTGGCCAAGTTCGTCCCCAGATTCAGATGGGGAGACTTCTGAGGGGCCTCCGTCATAAGAATAACCCCAAGGTCGGGCTCAAAAGCCCCAAGGAAAAAAAAAAAAAGCAGGTGGCCCTATCGCCTTGGGGAGTGGGGCTGGCAAGTTAAGATCCATGGGACTCGGAATGGGTCGAGTCTTTGCGAGGGCCTCGTGTCTGAAAAAATAGGCCGTGAAACACAGCCAGCATAAAAATGACCCCTTGAAGGTCAGGTCCCCAAGTTATCCATGGAAAAAGGGCAGGTGGGCTATAGCCTTGTGGGGCTGACCAAGTTCATCCGCGGACTTAGAATGGGCGTGACTCAGGAGTCCGTGTGCCAAAAATAGGCAGCGCATACACCCAAAATAAGCGCCAGTCAGGCTCAAAACCCGGAAAAAGGCCAAAAAAAAAGGTGGCCTTGGGGTGGGGCTAATAAATCCGCCGGACTCGGAATGGCTCGAGAGTCTTCTGCGAGGGCCTCCGTGTGCAAAATAGGCCTTGAGCTGGCAGCAAAAATGACCGAAGTCGGGTCCCCAAGAATCCGCGGAACAAGGCCCAAAAAACGGGTGGGCTATAGCCTAGGGGGGTGGGGCTGGCCAAGTTCGACCGCCGGACTCGGAATGGGTCGAGTCTTTGCGAGGGGCCTCCGTGTCGAAAAAATAGACGCCTATACATAAAAATGACCGCCATGAAGGTCAGGTCCCCCAGTTGTGGAAAAAGGCCCAAGCAGGTGGGCTTTAGCCGTGGGGGGTGGGGCTGCCCACGTTCATCCGCCGGACTTGGAAGGGGGCGTGACTGTCCGAGGGGCGTCCGTGTGCCAAAAATAGGCAGCAGGCACATACACCCCAAAAATAAGCGCCAGGTCAGGGCCGGAAAAAGGCCAAAAAAACGGGTGGGCTATAGCCTTGGGAGGGGTGGGGATTCATCCACGCGGACTTGGAATGGGGTGAGACTTTGCGAGGGGCCTCCGTGTGCCAAAATAGGCAGCGGGAAAAGCCATACCCAAAAATGACCGCTCGAAGGTCGGGTCCCCAAGTTAAATCCGGAAAAAGGAAAAAGCATGGGTGGGCTATAGCCTTGGAGGTGGGGCTAGCAAGTTCATCCGCCGGACTCGGAATGGGGACGAGACTGCGAGGGAGTCCATGTACACCAAAAATAAGTCAGGCGTAAAACCCCGGAAAAAGGCCAAAAAAGGTGGGCTATAGCCAGGGGTGGGGCCAGGCTGGCAATTAATCATCACGGACTTGGAATGGGGTGAGACTTTGCGAGGTGCCTCCGTGTGCCAAAAATAGACCGCGGGAAAAGCCGTACCCAAAAATGACCGCTCGAAGGTCGGGTCCCCAAGTTCGTCCGCCGGAAAAAGGCCAAAAAAACGGGTGGGCTATAGCCTTGGGGGGTGGGGCTAGCCAAGTTCATCCGCCGGACTCGGAATGGGACGAGACTTTGCGAGGGGAATCGATGTGCCAAAACTAGGCATGGGCAAAAATAAGCGCCCGAAGGTCGGGGCGCCAAAACCCCCCAGCGGAAAAAGGCCAAAAAAACGGGTGGGCTATAGCCTTGGGGGTGGGGCTGGCCAAGTTCGTCCGCCGGACTTGGAATGGGGTGAGACTTTGCGAGGGGCCTCCGTGTGCCAAAAATAGGCCGCGCGAAAAGCCGCACCCAAAAATGGCCGCTCAAAGGTCAGGGCACCAAAACCCCCATGCGGAAAAAGGCAAAAAAAACGGGTGGGCTATAGCCTTGGGGGTGGGGCTGGCCAAGTTCGTCCGCCGGACTTGGAATGGGGTGAGACTTAGCAAGGGGCCTCCGTGTGCCAAAAATAGGCCGCGGGAAAAGCCGCACCCAAAAATGACCCCTCGAAGGTCGGGGCACCAAAACCCCCATGCGGAAAAAGGCAAAAAAAACGGGTGGGCTATAGCCTTGGGGGTGGGGCTGGCCAAGTTCGTCCACCGGACTCGGAATGGGACAAGACTTTACGAGGGGCCTCCGTGTGAAAAAGAATGAACCCATGATCAATGCCGTGCCCAAAATAAGCGCCAGTCAGGCTCAAAACCCCATGGAAAAAAGGCCAAAAAAGCAGGTGGGCTAAGCAGCAGGGGTGGGGCTGGAGTTAAATCCATGGACTAGGAATGGGTCGAGTCTTTGCGAGGCCTCCGTGTCAAAAATAGGCCGTGAACACAGCAAAAAATGACCCGCCAGAAGGTCGGGTCCCTAAGATCCACGGAAAAAGGCCAGCAGGTGGGCTATAGCCTTGGGGGTGGGGCTGGCAAAGTTCATCCGCGGCCTCGGAATGGGCGAGACTATCACGAGGGAGTCCGTGTAAAAAAATAGAACGCAGGTGCAGCCACCCAAAATAAGTGCCAGAAGGTCAAAAACCCCAGCGGAAAAAAGGCCAAAAAAGCAGGTGGGCTATAGCCTTGCGGGGTGGGGCTGGCCAGGTTGATCCGCCCGGACTTGGAATGGGGTGAGACTTAGCGAGGGGCCTCCGTGTGCCAAAAATAGGCCGCGGGAAAAGCCGCACCCAAAAATGACCGCTCGAAGGTCGGGGCACCAAAACCCCCATGCGGAAAAAGGCCAAAAAAACGGGTGGGCTATAGCCTTGGGGGTGGGGCTGGCCAAAATCCACGGACTCGAATGGGACAAGACTTTACGAGGGGCCTCCGTGTGAAAAGAATAGACCGCGGTCAATGCCGTACCCAAAAATAAGCGCCCGAAGGTTGGGGCTCCAAAACCCCCCAGTGGAAAAAGGCCAAAAAAACGGGTGGGCTATCGCCTTGGCGGGTGGGGCTGGCCAAGTTCGTCCGCCGGACTCGGAATGGGTCGAGTCTTTCGAGGTCCTCCATGTCGAAAAAATAGGCCACAGCCGTAAAAAAATGACCCTTGGTCGGGTCCCAAGATTAAATCCATGGAAAAAGGCCAAAAAAGCAGGAATTGGGCTATAGCCTTGGGGGGTGGGGCTGGCCAAGTTCATCCGCCGGACTCGGAATGGGGTGAGACTTTGCGAGGGGAGTGCATGTGCCAAAAAATAGGCCTTGAACTGTACACCCAAAATAAAGCGCTGAAGGTCCAGGCAAAACCTAGCGGAAAAAAGGCCAAAAAAAGCAGGTGGGCTATAGCCTTTGGGGTGGGGGCTGGCCAAGATTAATCCGCCGGACATGGAATGGGGTGAGACTTTCGAGGGCCTCCGTGTACCAAAAAATAGCCACCAGGAAAAGCCGTACCACAAATGATCGAAGGTCAGGCACCAAAACCCCAAATGCGGAAAAAGCGAAAAAAAAGCAGGTGGGCTATAGCCTTGGGGGTGGGGCTGGCCAAGTTCATCCATGGGACTCGGAATGGGGGCGAGACTGCGAGTGGCCTCCGTTTGCCAAAATAGTCCATGAGCACAGCCGAGCCAAAATCAGTGCCGAAGGTCAGGCGTAAAACCACCTGTGAGCAGCCAAAAAGCAGGTGGGCTATCGCCTTGGGGGTGGGGCTGGCCAAGTTCGTCCGCCGGACTCGTAATGGGTCGAGTCTTTGCGAGGCTCCTCAGTGTGCAATAAATAGGCCTCAGGAACATCAGCGCCAAAAAATGACCGCCAGAAGGTCGGGTCCCCAAGATAAATCCATGGAAAAAAGGCCAAAAAAACGGGTGGGCTATAGCCTTGGGGGTGGGGCTGGCCAATTTCTTCCACCGGACGCGGAATGGGACGAGACTTTGCAAGGGGCCTACGTGTGCCAAGAATATACCGCAGCCCAATCCGTGCCCAAAAATAAGCGCCCGAAGGTCGGGGTTCCAAACCCCGCCAGCGGAAAAAGGCAAAAAACACGAGGGGGCTATAGACTTGGGTGTGGGGCTGCCAAATTTGTCCGCCGGTCTCGGAATGGGGCGAGACTTTGGGAGGGGCCTCCATGTGCCAAAAATATGCCGCGGACACAACCAGCATAAAATAAGTGCCGAAGGTCAGGCGCCAAAACCCCAAGCGGAAAAAGGCCAAAAAAAAGGGTGGGCTATTGCCTTGGGGGGTGGGGCCCTGGATTAAATCCTTGGGACTCGGAATGGGTAGAGACTTTGTAGGGGGCCTCCGTGTGACAAGAATAGGCCGCGGGCACAGCCAAGCCCAAAAATAAGCGCCCGAAGGTCGGGGCGTCAAATCCCCCCAGCGGAAAAAGGCAAAAAAACGAGGGGGCCATAGCCTTGGGGGTGGGGGTGGGCAGGATTAGATCCGGGACTGGAATGGGCGAGACTTCGAGGGCCTCCGTGTGCCAAAAAATATGCTGCGAACTGGCCGCCCCAAAAAATGACCGAGCGAAGGTGGTCCCCAAGATAAATCCATGGAAAAAGGGCATAAGCAGGTGGGCTCTGACCTTGAGGCAGGGCTAGCCAAGGATTCGTCCGTCGGACTCGAATAGGCGAGACTGCGAGGGCCTCGTGTGCCAAAAATAGATCCAGGCACAGCCAGCGCCCAAAAAAACCGAAGTCGGCTCCCCAAGAGATCCATGGGATAAAGGCCAAAACAACGGGTGGGCTACAGCCTTGGGGGGCGGGGCTGGCCAAGTTCGTCCGTCGGACTCTGAATGGAGCAAGACTTTGTGAGGGGCCTCCGTGTGTGAAAAATAGGCCTCGAGCACAGCTGTGCCCAAAAATGACTGCCCGAAGGTCGGGTCCCCAGGTTCGTCCGCCAGAAAAAGGCCAAAAATAGTGGTGGGCTATACCCTTGGGGGGTGGGGCTGCCAAGATTAAATCCGCTGGACTAGGAATGGGCGAGACTTATCGGCTGACCTCCGTGTGTGCCAAAAAAATAGGCTGCAGGCACAACCGTGCATAAAAATGAACTCCGAAGGTCGGGTCCCCAAGTTAAATCCAGCCGGAAAAAACCGGGTGGGCTATAGCCTTAGGGGGTGGGGCTGGCCAAGTTAAATCCGCGGACTGGAATAGGCGGAGACTTTGCGAGGGCCTCGTGTGCCAAAAAGTATCTGTGGACACTTGGCCAACATAACCGCTTTCCGAGGCAGGCAAGATCCAGCGGAAAAAGGTCCTAAGCAGGCGGGCTATGGCCTTGGGGCTGGCAAAGTTCGATTCGCGGACTCGGAATGAGGCGAGACAGCGACCTCCGTGTGCCAAAAATACTCTGAGGCACAACCGTGCATAAAAATGAACTCGAAGGTCCGGTCCCCAAGTTCGTCCGCCGCAAAAATGGCCAAAAAACGGGTGGGCTATAGCCTTGGGGGGTGGGGCTGGCCAAGATTAAATCCATGGGACTCGAATGAGGCGAGACTGCGAGGCCTCTGGGTACAAACATAGGCATTGCCGCAGCCAAAATGACCATCAAGATCGGGTCCCCAAGTTAATCCATGGAAAAATTCCAAACAAGCAGGTGGGCTATAGCCTTGGGGGTGGGGCTGGCGTGGTTAAATCCGCCCGGACTCGGAATAGGCGAGACTTTCTGCGGCGGCCTCCGTGTGCCAAAAATAGGCTGCTGGCAAAGCCGCTCCCAAAAATAACAGCCCGAAGGCAGGGGCGCCAAGTTAGATCCAAGCGGAAAAAAGGCCCTAAAACCGGGTGGGCTATAGCCTTGAAGTCGGGCTGGCCAGTTCGATCCATGGAATCGGAATGGAGCGAGACTGCAGAGCAGTCTCGATGTGCCAAAAATAGGCAGGCACAGCAGCGCTATCCAGCCAAAGCAGGCGGGCTATAGGGGTGGAGGCTGGCGTTAGATCCGCGGACTCGAATGGGTCGACACTTTGCGAGGGCCTCCGTGTTCCAGAAATGATCCATGAGCACAGCCAAAAAATGACCGCCTGAAGGTGGAGCCATAAGCGGAAAAATGCCAAGCAGGTGGGCTGTAGCCTTGGGGTGGGGCTTTCAAGTTCGTCCGGGACTCAGGCGAGACTTTGTGAGGGCCTCCGTGTGCAAAACTAGGCATGAGCACAAAAAAATGACCGAAGGTGGTAAACCAAGCGGAAAAAGCCAGCCAGGTGGGCTAAAACCTTAGGGGGTGGGGCTGGCAGCGTTAAATCCATGGGACTCGGAATGGAGTCGACACTGGGAGGGCCTCCGTGTTCCAGAAATAGTCAGCAGCACAGCCACTGAAAAATGACCGCCTGAAGGTCGGGGCGCCATAACCCCCCAGCGGAAAAATGCCAAGAAAACGGGTGGGCTGTAGCCTTGGGGTGGGGCTTTCAAGTTAAATCCATGGGACTTCGGAATGGGGCGAGACTTTGTGAGGGGCCTCCGTGTGCAAAACTAGGCACAGCAGCAAAAATAAGCGACGAAGGTCACAAAACCCCAGCGGAAAAAGGCCAAAAAAACGGGTGGGCTAAAGCCTTGGGGGTGGGGCTGGATTAGATCCGGACTCGGAATGGGTCGACACTTTGAGAGGGGCCTCCGTGTTCCAGAAATAGTCCGCGGGCACAGCCGCACAAAAAAATGACCGCCTGAAGGAGGCGCCATAACCCCAGCGGAAAAATGCAAAGCGGGTGGGCATGGCCTTGGGGTGGGGCTTTCCAAGATAATCCCGGACTCGGAATGGGACGATACTTTGCGAGCGGCCTACGTGTGCCAAAAATAGGCCGTGGCCACAGCCGCGCACAAATATGACCGCCTGAAGGTCGGGTCCCCAAGTTCGTCCGCCGGAAAAAGGCCAAAAAAAGGGGTGGGCTATAGCCTTGGGGGGTGGGGCTGGCCAAGTTCGTCCGCCGGACTCGGAATGGGGCGAGACTCTGCGAGCGGCCTCCATATGAAAAAAATAGGCATGAACTGGCACAGCCAGAAATAAATGACCGAAGGTCAGGACAAAATCCCGGAAAAAGGCGACCAAAACAGGTGGGCTATATAATTGGGGGGTGGGGCTGGCCAAGATTAAATCCCGGACTCGGAATGGGTTGAGCCTGAGTAGCCTCGTGTGCAAAAAGTAGCCCACCGGACACAACCCTTGACATAAAAATGACCGCCGAAGGATGGGCCCCCAAGTTCGTCTGTAGGAAAAAGGCGAAAAGCAGGTGGGCTCTTGGGGGGAGAAGTGCAGGACTCGAATGGGTCGAGAGCCTGCGAGAGCCTCAGTGTGTAAAATAGACCCACCGGACACAACCCATGACATAAAATGACCGCCGAAGGATGGGCCTAAGTTCGTCTGGGAAAAAGGCCGAAAAAAGCAGGTGGGCTACAAGCAGGGGTGGGGCTGCAGGATCGATCAGCCGGACTCGGAATGGGTTGAGCCTTTTCGAGGAGCCTCTGTGTGCCAAAAATAGGCCGCGGGAACAGCTGCGCCCAAAAATGACCGCCCGAAGGATGGGTCCCCAAGTTCGTCTGCCGGAAAAAGGCCAAAAAGCAGGTGGGCTCTGACCTTAGGGTGGGGCTAACCAAGTTCATGAGGACTTCAGGTCGAGCATTTGCGAGAACCTCGTTTGCAAAAAATAGGCCTGAGCGCCAAAAATGACCCTTCGAAGGATGGGTCCCCAAGTTAAATCCATGAAAATGGCCAAAATGTGAATTGGGCTCTGACCTTGGGGGGTGGGGCTGGCCAAGTTAGATCCGGGACTCGGAATGGGGCGAGACTTGCTGAGGGCCTCCATGTATAAACATTGGCCTTGGCACAGCCGTGTAAAAATAAGCACCAGTCAGGCGCCAAAACTAAGCGGAAAAAAACCAGGTGGGCTATTGCCTTGGGTGTGGGGCTGGCCAAGTTCGATTCCGGACTTCAGATGGGCGAGACTTTGCGAGGGACCTCCGTCTTGTAAAAAATAGGCACAACATTACCTAAAATGACCACCAAAGGTCGGGTCCCCAAGTTAAATCCATGGAAAAAGGACAAAAACAGGGTTGTACAATAGCCTTGGGGGGTGGGGCTGGCCAAGTTCGTCCGCCGGACTCGGAATGGGGCTAGACTTTGGGAGGGGCCTCTGTGCAGAAAAAATAGGCCCTTGAACACTGCATACAAAATAAAGCGCCAAAGGTCAGGCATAAAACCCAAGCGGAAAAAAGGCCAAAAAAAAGCAGGTGGGCTATAGCCTTGGGGTGGGGCTGGCCAAGATTAAATCCATGCGGACTCAGAATGGGGTGAGACTGCGAGGGCCGATGCGTAAAAAAATAGACAGAGCAAAGCCACATGAATAAATGACAAATCTAAAAGGTCAGGTCCCCAAGTTAATCCCAGTAAAAGGCCAAAAAAGTGGGCTATAAGCGTTGGGGGTGGGGCTGGATTAAATCCATGAGACTCGGAATGGGGCGAGACTTTGCGAGGGGTCTCTGTGTTCCAAAAATAGGTTGCAGCCACAGCCGCGCCCAAAAAATAAGCGACCGAAGGTCGGGGCGCAAAAACCCCCCAGCCGAAAAAGGCAAAAAAAATGGGTGGGCTAAAGCCTTGGGGGGTGGGGCTGGCCAAGTTCGTCCGCCGGACTCGGAATGGGTCGACACTTTGCGAGGGGCCTCCGTGTTCCAGAAATAGTCCATGAGCATAGCACCCAAAAACCGCCCTAAGGTCAGGCGCCAAAACCCCAAGGAAAAAGGCCAAGAAAACGGGTGGGCTTTAGCCTTGGGGGTGGGGCTTTCAAGACCGTCTGCCGGACTTCATGATGAACTTTGCGAGGACCTCCAGTGTGCAAAACTAGGCCAGGCTGTGGCGCCAAAATGACAGCCGAAGGTCGGGACCCCAAAGTTAAATCCATGGGAAAAAGGCCAAAAAGCAGGTGGGCTATAGGGGGTGGGGATGGCCAAATGCTTCAGCGGACTCAGAATGAGGCGACACTGCGAGGGCCTCAAAAAACTAGGCAGTGGGCACAGCCTCGCCCAAAATGGCACTTGAAGGTCAGGTCCCCAGTTAAATCTAGGAAAAAGCCAGCAGGTGGGCTATAGCCTCGAGGTGGGATTGGCCAGTTCATCCGCCCGGACTCGGAATGGTGAGACTTTCGAGGGCTTCCGTGGGCCAAAAAATGAGGCCCAGTCACCAAAAATGACCCCAGAGGTTGGGTCCCCAAGTTCATCCGCCGGAAAAAGGCCAAAAACACGGGTGGGCTATAGCCTTGGGGGGTGGGGCTGGCCAAGTTCATCCGCCGGACTCCGGATTGGGCGAGACTTTGCGAGGGGCCTCCATAAGACAAAAATAGGCCGCGGGCACAGCCGCGCCCAGAAATAAATGACCGAAGGTCGGGGCACCAAAACCCCCCAGCGGAAAAAGGCCAAAAAAACGGGTGGGCTATAGCCTTGGGGGGTGGGGCTGGCCAAGTTCGTCCGCCGGACTCGGAAGGGGCCGAGACTTCTGGCAGCCTCAAATGTACCAGAATAGTCCCCCAGGCCAAAATTCAGCGCCCAAGCTCAGGCACCAAAACCCAATGGAAAAAAGGCCAAAAAAGCAGGTGGGCAGGCTGAGTGGGGCTGGCCAGAGATTAATCCATGGGACTCGGAATGGGTCGAGTCTTTGCGAGGGGCCTATGTGTGCAAAATATAGGCATGAGCACAGCAGCATAAAAATGAGCCCAGGTCGGGGTCCCCAAAGTTAGATCCATGGAAAAAGGCCAAAAAAACGGGTGGGCTATAGCCTTGGGGGGTGGGGCTGGCCAAGTTCATCCGCCGGACTCGGAATGGGGCGAGACTTTGCGAGGGGAGTCCGTGTGCCAAAAATAGGCCGCGGGCGCAGCCACACCCAAAAATAAGCGCCCGAAGGTCGGGGCGCCAAAACCCCCCAGCGGAAAAAGGCAAAAAAAACGGGTGGGCTATAGCCTTGGGGGTGGGGCTGGCCAAGTTCGTCCCCCAGATTCGGAATGGGGCAGAGACTTCTGAGGCCTCCGTCATGTAAGAATGAACCCTTGAGCAAAGGTCAGGGCTCAAAAGCCCCATGGAAAAAAGGAAAAAAAGCAGGTGGCCCTATCGCCTTGGGGGGTGGGGCTGGCCAAGTTCGTCCGCCGGACTCGGAATGGGTCGAGTCTTTGCGAGGGGCCTCGTGTCTGAAAAAATGGCCGTAAACTGTAGCATAAAAATGACCGCCCAGGTCGGGTCCCCAAGTTTAATCCCTTGGAAAAAGGCCAAAAAAGCAGATTGGGCTATAGCCTTGTGGGGCTGACCAAGTTCATCCGCCGGACTTGGAATGGGGCGTGACTTTCCGAGGGGAGTCCGTGTGCCAAAAATAGGCATGGCGCATACACCCCAAAAATAAGCCCAAGGTGGCTCAAAACCCCAGCGGAAAAAGGCCAAAAAATGGGTGGCCTACTCGCCTTGGGGTGGGGCTAGCCAAGATCCGGGACTCGGGAATGGGTCGAGTCTTTGCGAGGGCCTCGTGTCTGAAAAATATGACAGCCAGCATAAAAATGACCGCCGAAGGTCAGGTCCCCCAAGAATCCGGGAAAAAGGCCAAAAAAACGGGTGGGCTATCGCCTAGGGGGGTGGGGCTGGCCAAGTACTACCGCCGGACTCGGAATGGGTCGAGTCTTAGCGAGGGGCCTCCAGTGTCAAAAAATAGGCCTTGAGCACACATAAAAAATGCCAAGGTCAGGTCCCCAAGTTTATCCATGGAAAAAGGCCCAGCAGGTGGGCTATAGCCTTGGGGGTGGGGCTGGCCAAGTTCATCCGCGGACTTGGAATGGGGCAGTGAGACTTTCGAGGGCAGTGCCAAAATGAGACCAGGCGCCAAACCCAAAAGCCAAAAAGCAGGTGGGCTATAGCCTTGCAGGTGGGGCTGGGAAAAGCCATACCCAAAATAGACTTCATCCGGAAGAGGTGACCTCAAGTGTGTAGTGCCAAAGGTCAGTCCCGGAACCTTGGAATCCAAAAAAGGCCAAAAAAACGGGTGGGCTATAGCCTTGGGGGGTGGGGCTGGCCAAGTTCGTCCGCCGGACTTGGAATGGGGTGAGACTTTGCGAGGGGCCTCCGTGTGCCAAAAATAGGCCGCGGGAAAAGCCGTACCCAAAAATGACCGCTCGAAGGTCGGGTCCCCAAGTTCGTCCGCCGGAAAAAGGCCAAAAAAACGGGTGGGCTATAGCCTTGGGGGGTGGGGCTAGCCAAGTTCATCCGCCGGACTCGGAATGGGGCCAGAGACTTTGCGAGGAATCGATGTGCCAAACTAGGCCGACACCAAAAATAAGCGCCCAGTCGAGCAAAACCCAACGGAAAAAGGCCAAAAAAACGGGTGGGCTATAGCCTTGGGGGGTGGGGCTGGCCAAGTTCATCCGCCGGACTTGGAATGGGGTGAGACTTTGCGAGGGGCCTCCGTGTGCCAAAAATAGGCATGTGGCAACCGCACCCAAATAACCCGCTCAAGGTCAGGGCACCAGAAACCCCATCTGGGAAAAAGGCAAAAAAGCAGATTGGGCTATAGCCTTGGGGGTGGGGCTAGCCAGGAGTTAAATCCATGGAACTGAAATGGGTGAGACTTAGCAAAGGGGCCTCAAGTGTAAAAATAGGCCCTTGGGAAAAAGCCGCACCCAAAAATGACCCCTCGAAGGTCGGGGCACCAAAACCCCCATGCGGAAAAAGGCAAAAAAAACGGGTGGGCTATAGCCTTGGGGGTGGGGCTGGCCAAGTTCGTCCACCGGACTCGGAATGGGACAAGACTTTACGAGGGGCCTCCGTGTGAAAAGAATAGACCGCGGTCAATGCCGTGCCCAAAAATAAGCGCCCGAAGGTCGGGGCTCCAAAACCCCCCAGCGGAAAAAGGCCAAAAAAACGGGTGGGCTATCGCCTTGGGGGGTGGGGCTGGCCAAGTTCGTCCGCCGGACTCGGAATGGGTCGAGTCTTTGCGAGGGGCCTCCGATGTCTGAAAAATAGGCCATGAACACAGCATAAAAAATGACCGCCCAGTGGGTCCCTAAGTTAATCCACGGAAAAAGGCCAAAAAGCTGTGGGCTATAGGCTTAGGGGGTGGGGCTGGCCAAGTTCTTCCACCGGACTCGGAATGGGGGCGAGACTATCACGAGGGAGTCCGTGTGTGCCAAAAATAGAACGCAGGTGCATAAAAAATACGTGCCCGAAGTTCGGGGCGCCAAAACCCCCCCGCGGAAAAAGGCCAAAAAAAAGGGTGGGCTATAGCCTTGGGGGTGGGGCTAGCCAGGATTAAATCCGCCGGACTTGGAATGGGGTGAGACTTAGCGAGGGGCCTCCGTGTGCCAAAAATAGGCCGCGGGAAAAGCCGCACCCAAAAATGACCGCTCGAAGGTCGGGGCACCAAAACCCCCCAGCGGAAAAAGGCCAAAAAAACGGGTGGGCTATCGCCTTGGCGGGTGGGGCTGGCCAAGTTAAATCCATGACGGACTCGGAATGGGTCAGTCTTTACGAGGTCCTCCATGTATGAAAAATAGGCGCAGCCACAAGCATAAAAAATGGCCCAGGTCAGGTCCCCTAGAGAAATCCATGGAAAAAGGCCAAAAGCGGGTGGGCTATAGCCTTGGGGGGAGGGCTGGCCAAGTTCGTCCGCGGACTCGGAATGGGGTGAGACTTTGCGAGGGGAGTGAATGTGCCAAAAATATGAGCAGCACACACCCAAAAATAAAGCGCCGAAGGTCAGCCAAAACCCCAATGGAAAAAGGCCAAAAAAAAGCGGGTGGGCTATAGCCTTTGGGGTGGGGCTTGCCAAGTTAAATCCATGCCGGACATGGAATGGGGTGAGACTTTGCGAGGGGCCTCCGTGTACCAAAAATAGGCCACGGGAAAAGCCGTACCCGCAAATGACCGCTCGAAGGTCGGGGCACCAAAACCCCCATGCGGAAAAAGGCGAAAAAAACGGGTGGGCTATAGCCTTGGGGGGTGGGGCTGGCCAAGTTCATCCGCCGGACTCGGAATGGGGCGAGACTTTGCGAGTGGCCTCCGTGTGCCAAAAATAGTCCACGGGCACAGACGAGCCAAAAATCAGTGCCGAAGGTCAGGCGCCAAAACCACCAATGAGCAAAAAAGCAGGTGGGCTATCGCCTTGGGGGTGGGGCTGGCCAAGTTCGTCCGCCGGACTCGTAATGGGTCGAGTCTTTGCGAGGCTACTCCGTGTACCATAAATAGGCCGAGCACAGCAGCATAAAAAATGATAACCCGCCAGAAAGTCGGGTCCCCAAAGTTAAATCCCGGAAAAAAGGCCAAAAGGTGGGCTATAGCCTTGGGGTGGGGCTGGCCAAGTTAAATCCACGGACTGGAATGGGACGAGACTTTACAAGAGATGTGCCAAGAATAGACCATGAGCAAATCCGTGCCAAAATAAAGCGCCGAAGGTCGGGGTTCCAAAACCCGCCAGCGGAAAAAGGCAAAAAAAACGAGTGGGCTATAGACTTGGGTGTGGGGCTGCCAAATTAATCCATCTCGAGAATAGGCGAGAGACTTTGGGAGACCTCCATGTGCCAAAATATGCAGCCCTTGGACACAAGCCCAAAATAAGTGCCCAGAAGGTCAGGCGCCAAAACCCCCCAGCGGAAAAAGGCCAAAAAAGGGTGGGGCTATGTGCCTTGGGGGTGGGAGCCCTGAGATAGATCATGGGACTCGGAATGGGTAGAGACTTTGTAGGGGGCCTCCGTGTGACAAGAATAGGCCGCGGGCACAGCCATGCCCAAAAATAAGCGCCCGAAGGTCGGGGCTTCAAAACCCCCCAGCGGAAAAAGGCAAAAAAAACGAGTGGGCCATAGCCTTGGGTGTGGGGCTGGGCAAGTTCGTCCGCCGGACTCGGAATGGGGCGAGACTTATCGAGGGGCCTCCGTGTGCCAAAAATATGCTGCGGGCACAGCCGCCCCCAAAAAATGACCGAACGAAGGTCGGGTCCCCAAGTTAAATCCGCCCGGAAAAAGGGCATAAGCAGGTGAGCTCTCGGCCTTAGAAGGCTGGCCAAGATTCGTCATCGGACTCGAATAGGGGCGAGACTTTGCGAGGGGCCTCCGTGTGCCAAAAATAGTCATGAGCACACTGTGGCCCAAAAATGACGCCGAATTCGGCTCCCAGATTCGTCCGCCGGAGAAAGGCCAAAACAACGGGTGCGCTATAGCCTTGGGGGGTGGGGCTGGCCAAGTTCGTCCGTCGGACTCTGAATGGAGCAAGACTTTGTGAGGGGCCTCCGTGTGTGAAAAATAGGCCTCGAGCACAGCTGTGCCCAAAAATGACTGCCCGAAGGTCGGGTCCCCAGGTTCGTCCGCCAGAAAAAGGCCAAAAATAGTGGTGGGCTATACCCTTGGGGGGTGGGGCTGCCCAAGTTCGTCCGCTGGACTAGGAATAGAAGCTGACCTCCGTCAGCCAAAATAGCTCAGGCCGTGCATAAAAATGAACTCAGTGGGTCCCCAAGTTAAATCCATGGAAAAGGCCAAAAAGGTGGGCTATAGCAGGGGTGGGGCTGGCCAAGTTAAATCCGCCCGGACTGAATGGGGCGAGACTGCGAGAGGCCTCCGTGTGCCAAAAGTATCATGGACTAGGCCAGGCATGGGCATCCAGCGGAAAAATCCTGCAGGCGGGCTATAGCCTTGGGGGTGGGGCTGGCAGTTCGCGGACTGAATGGTGAGACTTTAAGCGGCCTCAGTGTGCCAAAAATAGACTGAGCACAATAAAATGAAAAGGCCAAAAAAACTATAGCCTTGGGGTGGGGCTGGCCAAGTTAAATTGGGCAGATGGGGCGAGACTGGGGGGGTAGGCAGGCCAGACAAAATGACCATCAGATCGGGTCCCAAGATCCATGGAAAATTCAAACAAAATTAGCTATAGCCAGGGGTGGGGTTAGGCGCAGACTGTTCAAAATAGGCTACTGGCCTTTAGCCCCGCTCTTCCCTCAGCACAGCCGGCGCCAAAGTTAGTCCAGGAAAAAGGCCTAAAGCAGAGGAGGCTGGCCAAAGGTCAGGTCGATCTGATGTGTGCAAAAAAATAGGCCTTGAGCACAGCCAGCGCCATCTTCCGCCGAAGATCCAGCGGCGTGCTATAGCCAGCATCGCCGGACTTCGGAATGGCCGAACTTTTTGTGCATTGTGCCCTAAATGATCCGCAGGCAGGCACCCGCCGTCCAGCGGAAAAAGGCCCCAAGCAGGTGGGCTATACATGAGGGGCGGAAGAATGGACAAGACTTTGCGAGAGGCCTCCGTGTGCCAAAAAGTATCTGTGAGACACAGCAAAAACTCTTCAGGCAGGCGCCAGGTCCAAAAGCAGGCGGGCTATGGCCTTGGGTGGGGCTGGCAAGATTCGTTCGCCGGACTCAGAATGGGCGAGACTTTTTACCTCCGTGTGCAAAAATAGGCTGCAGGCACAACCGTGTAAAAATGAACTCAGGTCAGGTCCCCAAGTTAAATCCTTGGAAAATACGGGTGGGCTATAGCCTTGGGGGTGGGGCTGGCAAGTTAAATCCGCCCGGACTCGGAATGAAGCCGAGACTTTGCGAGGGCCTCGGGTACCAAACATAGGCATGAGCACAGCCGCAGCAAAAATGACCATCAAGATCGGGTCCCCAAGTTAGATCCGCCGGAAAATTCCAAACAAGCGGGTGGGCTATAGCCTTGGAAATTGGGGGCTAGCGTGGTTAAATCCGCCCGGACTCGGAATGGAGACTTGCGGCCTCGTGTGCCAAAATAGGCTGCTGGCACAGCCCCCCAAAATAACCGGCTCGAAGGCAGGCGCCAAGTTAGATCCAGCGGAAAAAAGGCCTAAAAGCGGGTGGGCTATAGCCTTGAAGTCGGGCTGGCCAAGTTAAAATCCGCGATCCTTGAATCGAATGGAGCGAGACTTGCAGAGCAGTCTCGTGTGCCAAAAAAAAATAGGCTTGAGCACAGCAGCACTAAAACGCCCGAGGCAGGCGCCAAGTTAATCCAGCAGACGCCTACAAAGCAGGCGGGCTATAGCCTTAAAGGGTGGGGCTGGCGTTAAATCCGCCCGGACTGGAATGGGCGAGACTTTTGCAGCCTCCGTGTGCCTAAAATACCCAGGACAGCAGCCCATGAATAACCGCCGAAGGCAGGCACCACTTAAATCCAGCGGAAAAAAGGCCACAAAAGCAGGTGAGCTATAGCAGGGGTGGGGCTGGCTAAGGATTCGTCCATGGGACTCAGAATGAGACAAGACTGCGAGAGGCCTCCGTGTGCCAAAAAGTATCTGTGAGGACACAGCAGCAGCAGCGCGCCAAAAATAACCGCCGAAGGCAGGCGCCAAGATAATCCAGCGGAAAAAACCCTAAGCAGGCAGGCTATGGCCTTGGGGAAGTGGGGCTGGCAAGATTCGCGGACTCGGAATAAATTGAGACTTTTTGGCGGCCTCTGCTGTGCAAAAATAGGCAGGATTAGCAGCCCATGAATGCCATGCTGGGGCTGCCAAATCCGCGGAAAAAGCAGCAGAAAAGGCCACAGGTGGGCTATACATGGGGGGTGGGAAAAAGGGCAAATGGCAAGTTCGTCCCGCGGGAATCGAATAAGACTTGCGAGAGGCGAGGGCCAAAAAGTATCCGACAGGCATGGGATGTGCCTAAGTGCCCGTGGGACTGGAATGGACACCTGACCTCGATGTTAATGCCAAAAAGGCTGCTAGCAGCCAAAACAAGGGATTACCCAGCTCAACCAGAGCCCTGAAGGCTATAGATGGAGAAGATGAGACAGCCTCGTGTATAAAAAAATTTCCATAGGCCAGGAGATTCGTTCCAAGCAGGCTATAGCCAGAAGTGGGAAAGTTAAGTCCGGATTCGTCCATGAATTCAGTGAGAGTGGCCTCCATGTGCGAAAAATGACTCTTGAGCACTTAGCCGCAAAATAAAATGTTAATCGTGACAAGAAAAAGGCCACCCAGGTGGGCTATAATACAGGAGGAGGTTGACAAATAGCATGGCCTTCAGGACTCAGAATGGGGTGAGAGAAAGCGGTCTCCGTGTGCAAAAATAGGTTTGAGTGTGGCAGAAATTAGGGATAGCCAAAATGGGGAAGCGAGACTTAAGCGTGCTTGCAGCCCAAAAACTCTCTTAAGCACAAGTTAAGATAAGCACAGATAAATCCACCATATGTTAGATCAATGAAAAAAGTGTGGGCCCATGGGACAAGATCACGGCCAGCCATGCTGGCGGGTACTGCAGGCCAAGGATTAAATCCGCCTGACTGGGAATGGGACTGAACTTTGCGAGCCACGTGTGCAAATATAGGCCTCGTACTGCAACACCAAAAATAACGGGAAGGCAGGCGCCAAGTTAGTTAGTCCTCTTGGAAAAAGGCTACAAAAGCAGATTCTATAGCCTTGGGGGTGGGGCTGGCCAAATTCAAATCCACTTGAGACTCAGAATGGTCTGAGACCTGCAAGCTGACCTCCAATGCCAAGAAATAGCCCATGAGCACATGACCACGGCCGCAACGAAGGCAGGCAAGTTAAATCAGTGGAAAAAAGCCATAAAAGCGGGTGGCTATAGCATTGGAAGTGGGGCTGGCCAGATTAAATCCAGCTTGGACTCAAGAATGGGGTGAGACTGCTGAGCGGCCTCCGTGTGAAAAAATTGGCAGCCAGGCACAGCCACTGTGCGCTAATAACTTCCGCCTGGTGAAGGCAGGCGTGGTCAGATCCAATGAAAAACCACAAAAATGGGTGGGCAATAGCCTTGGGAGGTGGGAGGCTGGAAGTTACCGATCCGAGGACAGTTCGGGAGCAGGTGAGTCTTCTGCGGCAGGGTCTCCGTGTGCCAAAAAATATGGGCAAACAGCAGCGACCAAAAATAATGGCCCGAGCCGGGCATGAGAAATTAAATCAAAGCGGAAGAAGGCCACAAAAACGGGTGGGCTATAGCCTGGGGGGGTGAGGCTGGCCAAGTTCATCCGCCGGACTCAGAATGGGGCGAGACTTTGTTAGCGGCCTCCGTGTGCCAAAAAAAAGATCTGAACTGTAGCCCAAAATAACCGCCGAAGGCAGGCGCAAGACCGATCCAGCGGAAAAAGATACAAAAACAGGTGGAAGCAATAGCCTTGGGAGGTGGGGCTGGCCAAGTTAGATCCATCCCGCCCGGACTTCGAATGGGGTGAAACTGCAAGCGCGTGCCTCCATAAAAAAATAAGCCGTGGGCTGCAGCGCCCAAAATAACTGCCGATGGCAGGCATGGGATTAAATCCAGCGGAAAAAGGCCACAAGAAAGCAGGTGGGCTATAGCCTTGGGGGAAGTGGGGCTGGAATACAATGAGTTCGTCCACCTGACTAGGAATGCGACTAGAGTTTTCGAGCAGCCACCGTGTGCCAAATATAGGCCTCGGGCACTGCAGCCAAAAATAGCAGCAACCCGAAGGCAGGCGCCAAGATGCCGTCAAGCCGGAAAAAGGCCACTGAAAATCGGGTGGGAGTATAGCCTTGAGGTTAGGCTGGCCAAGGTTAAATCCGCCTGACTAGGAATGGGACTAGACTTTGCGAGCAGCCACCGTGTGCCAAATATAGGCCTCGGCCACTGCAACACCCAAAAATAACGGCCAAAGGCAGGCATGAATTGGTCCTGCGGAAAAAGGCTACAAAAAGCGAATTGACTATAGCCTTGGGGGTGCAGGCTGGCCAAGTTCAATCCATGGGACTCAGAATGAATACCGAGACCTTGCAGAAGACCTCCGTGTGTGCCAGAAATAGGCATGAGCACAGCCATAAAAAAATAACATACGAAGGCAGGCCAAGTTAAAATCCAGTGGAAAAAGGCCATAAAAACGGGTGGGCTATAGCATTGGGGGGTGGGGCTGGCCAAGTTCGTCCGCCGGACTCGGAAAGGGGTGAGACTTTGCGAGCGGCCTCCGTGTGGGAAAAATTGGCAGAACAGCAGCACTCTTCCTTGCCACGAAGGCCGAAGCATGGGGATTAGATCCAATGAAAGAAGGCCACAAAAATGGGTGGGCAATAGCCTTGGGAGGTGGGGCTGGCCAAGTTCGTCCGCCGGACTCGGAATGGGGTGAGTCTTTGCGAGCGGTCTCCGTGTGCCAAAAATATGCCGAGGGCACAGCCGCGACCAAAAATAATGGCTAGAAAGGCAGGCGTAAGATTAATCCAGCAGAAAAGGCCACAAAAACGGGTGGGCTATAGCCTTGGGGGGTGGGGCTGGCCAAGAGACAAATCCCGCGGGCTCGGAATGAGGCGAGACTTTGCAAGCGGCCTCAAATGTGTAAAAATAGGCTCTGCAGGCTGTAAAAATAACCACCCACGAAGGCAGGCCCCAAGTTAAATCCGTGGAAAAAAGGCCACAAGCAGGTGGGCTATAGCCTTGGGGGTGGGGCTGGCCAAGTTCGTCCGCTGGACTCAGATAGCAGAGAGACTTTGTGGCGGCCTCCGTTTAAAAAAAATAGGCTCTTGACTGTGCACATAAAATGCCCAGAAGGCAGGCAGAGTTCAAGGATGTTAATCCAAGCGGAAAAATACAAAAACAGGTGGGCAATAGCCTTGGGAGGTGGGGCTAATGGATTAAATCCGTCCCGGACTCGGGAATGGGGTGAAACTTTGCGGCGGCCTCCGTGTGCAAAAATAAGCCGTGGGCTGCCAGCATGCCAAAATAACTGCCGATGGCCGAGGCATGCCAAGATTAGGATCCAGCGGAAAAAGCCACAAAAGCAGGGCTATAATAGCAGGGGGTGGGGCTGGCCAAGTTTAGTCCACTGATGACTAGGAATCGACTAGAGTTCGAGCAGCCACCGTGTGCCAAATATAGGCCTCGGGCACTGCCAAAAATATGACCCGAGGCAGCCAAGATGTAAGATCCAGCGGAAAAAGGCCTGGCAGGTGGCAATAGCCTTGGGAGGTGGGGCTGGCCAAGTTAGTCCGCCGGACTCGGAATGGGGTGAAACTTTGCGAGCGGTATCCGTGTGCCAAAAATAAGACGAGGGCACAGCCGCAGAAACTCTTACAATTGCTGATGGCAGGCGCCGATTAGATCCAGCGGAAAAAGCCAAAAAAGCAGGTGGACTACACTTTGAAGTGGGGCTGGCCAAGTTAAAGTCACCACAGGACTAAGATGAGTGAGACTTTGCGGCAGCCTCCTTGTCTGAAAAAATATAGCCGCTGGCCAGCAAAAATAACTCTTCTCCCGAAGGCAGAAGGCGCCAAAATCGTCCAGCGCAAAAAAAGGCCTTAAGCAGCCGAATAGCAGCAGGGGTGGGAAATTCAGGGCTGGCGATGTTAAATCCAGGACTCGAATGAGGTGAGACTTTTTAGCATGGCCTCTGTGTGCAAAAATGAAGGCAGGCATTGCCAAGAATAACCGCCCTTGAAAGCGGTAAGAGGCGCCAATGACGGAAAAAGGCCCAAAAGCAGGTGGGCTATAGCCTTGGGGGGTGGGAGCTGGCCAGAATCCGTCCGCCGGACTCGGAATCGAGCCTTTGAAGCAACCTCCGTGTTCAAAAATGGGCCATGGGCTCCAAGTAGCGCCTTAAAATAACCACCGATGGCGGGTCGACAAGTTAAACGTCAGGAGGAAAATGGCCAAAAAAGCAGTGGGCTATAGCCTTGAGGGGTGGGGCTGGCAAGTTAAATCCGCCTGACTAGGAATCCCAGGCGAGACTTTGACCTCCGTGTGCCAAACAGGCATGGAGCCCAGCATGACAAAATAACTGCCGAAGGCTGAAAGGCGTAAGTTAAATCCAGCGGAAAAAACCCTAAGCAGGTGGGCTATAGCAGGAAGGTAGGGCTGGCCATGTTAGTCCACGGACTCGGAATAGAATGGGGTGAGACTTTTTAAGACGGCCTCGTGTCTGAAAAAAATATACGTGAAACTTTGCTTGGCAGCAAAATAACCTCCGAAGGCAGAAGAGAAGTCGTCCAAGCGGAAAGAAGCCTACAAAAGCAGGTGGGCTATGGCCTTGGGATGTGGGAGCTGGACCGAGTTCGATCCGCGGACTCGAGAATCTGAGACCTTGCAGGCAGCCTCCGTGTCAAAATCGGCCGTGAGCACAGCGCCAAAAAATAAGCACTGAGGCCAGGCGCATAAGATTCGTCCAGCGGAAAAAAAACCCTAGCAGGTGGGCTATGGCCTTGGGGTGGGGCTGGCCATATTCAGGACTCGAATGGGGTGAGACTTTTGACCTCCGTGTGCGAAAATATGCATTAAACTGTGGCCAAAATAATAACCTCCCGAAGGCAGAATAGAAAAAATCCAGCGGAAAGAGGCCACAAGCAGGCGGGCTATGGCCTTGGGATGTGGGAGGCTGGCGAGTTAAATCCATGGGACTCGAATAGAATGAGGCGAGAGACTTTTTGCAGACCTCTGATGTGCCAAAAATAGGCATGGGGACAGCAGCGCCAACTAACACCTTGAGGCAGGCACAAGATTAATCCAAGCTGACAAAAAGGCCTCAGCAGGTGGGCTATAGCCTTGAAATTGGGGCTGGCGAAGTTGATCCGCCCGGACTCGAATGGAAGCGAGACTTAGCGAGTGCCTCCGTGTATAAAAATATGCCAGCACAGCGCTGGCCATCAAAAACAACATACAGGCGCTTGAGCATAAGATTCAAATCCAGCATGGAAAAAACCTGGCACACAGCAGGTGGGGTATAGCCTTGGGGGTGGGGCTGTGCCAGTTAAATCCATGGGACTCGGAATAGGGCGAGAGTTCACTGGCACCTCCGTGTGGCAAACTAGGCCCTTAAAAGGTCCCGATGGCGCAAAGTT
This sequence comes from Citrus cavaleriei, assembly GCA_030448925.1. Taxonomy (NCBI): domain Eukaryota; kingdom Viridiplantae; phylum Streptophyta; class Magnoliopsida; order Sapindales; family Rutaceae; genus Citrus; species Citrus cavaleriei. The sequence continues at coordinate 11,715 of JAUJEN010000453.1, read as the reverse complement.
AAAAATCCAGCGGAAAAAAGCCCACAAAAAGCAGGTGGGCTATAGCCTTGAGGGTTTAGGGCTGGCCAGGATTCATCCGCCTGAGTAGGAATGGGACTAGACTGCGGCTGACCTCCATGTGCTTAACTATAGTATGAATCCCTTGAGCACTGCCTTAAAAATGACCGACAATAAGGCAGGGTGCAAGTTCATCCAGCGGAAAAAGGCCCTACAAAAAGCGTGGGCTATAGCCTTAGGGGGAAATTAAGGGCTGGCAGGATTAATGCCGTCTGCGGACTCGGAATGGGCGAGACATTCGTGACCTCATGTTCAAAAACCTGGGTACAGCCGTGCCCAAAAATAACCGCCCGAAGGCCGGGGCGCCAAGTTCGTTCAGCAGAAAAAGGCCACAAAAACGGGTGGGCTATAGCCTTGGGGGGTGGGGCTGGCCAACTTTGTCCGCGCGGACTCGGAATGCCGCTAGACTTTGCGAGGGGACTCCGTACGCCATGCTTTAGACAAAATAAGGCTTGAGCAAAGCCAGCAGCGAAGGCAGAGTAGGCGCCAAAATAAATCAGCGGAAAAAATAAAAAGGCCACAAAAAGCAGGTGGGCTATAGCCTTGAGAGTGGGGCTGGCAACTTTGTCCATGACTCGGAATGCAGCTAGGCTTTGAGGGACTCCGTAAATGAAACAAAAATAACCACCGAAGGCAGGCGCGTAAAATAAAAATAGTCCAAGCGGAAAAAGGCCACAGCAGCGGGTGGGCATAGCCTTGAGAATTAGGGGCTGGTCAGGTTAAATCCGCGGACTCGGAATATATGATGGGGCGAGACTTTGTGGCGGACTCCGTGTAAAAAAAAAGCTGTGCACCAAAATAACCGTCGAAGGCAGGCAAGATGGGATGAATCCAGCGGAAAAAGGGCACAAAAAAGCAGGTGGGCTATAGCGTTGCGGGGGGGTGGGGCTGGCCAAGTTGATCGCCGGACTCGGGAATTGTGAGACTTCTGGCGGCCTCGTGTCAAAAATAGGCCGTGGGCTTTGGCAGCAAAAAATAAAGGCAGGCAAGTTAGTCAGCGGAAAAAACCACAAAAAGCAGGTGGGCTATAGCCTGGGGGTGGGGCATGAGTTCATCCGGACTCATGGGGTGAGACTTTGCAGGCAGCCTCCATGTGCCAAAATAGGCCCATGGGACAGGCGTAGCAGCTCAAAATAACCGCCGAAGGCAGGCACCATGTTAGATCCAGTGAGAATAAGCCCTGGCCCAGTGGGCTGCTTGGGGGTGGGAGCTGGCCAGGATAGATCCTTGGTTCGTCGCGGCAGTGAGACTTTGTAAGCCGGCGATCAGGTGGTAAAAAAAAAAAATGGCAGCGCCAAAAATAAACCGCCTGAGGCGGAGAAGCAATTTAGATCCCATTCGCGGAAAAGGCCAGCAGGTGGGCTATAGCCTTGGGGTGGGGCTGAGCCAAGTTCGTCCATGAGGACTCGGTGGAGCAGAAGAGACTTCTGCGGCGTCAGGTGCAAAATAGGCCTTGCTCACAGCTAAAATAACTGCCCAAAAAGGCGGAAACCCAGTTAGCGAAAAAACTTGAAAAAAGGTGGGCCTATAACCCCGCCCGGGGTGTGGGCTGGCCGGTTTCACAGGACTCAGATGGGATGAGACTTTAGCTGACCTCCTCAAATTGTGCAAAAAAATAGGGCAGGCACAGCATGGCCCGAAGGCAGGCAAGTTAGATGGAAAAAGAGCCACAAAGCAAGTTTGGCTATAGGGGGTGGGGCTAGACGATCCACCCACTTTTCGAGATAGGCGACACTTTGAACCTCCGTGTGCCAAAAAGGCTTGTGGGCACAGCCCGGTAAAAATAACACGCAGACCCGAGCGTAGGCGCTGAAATCGTGGAAAAAGGCCTAAAAGCAATTGGGCTATAGCCAACAGGTGGGGCAAGATCAGGTTAGATCCATGGACCATCAGGAATGGGGCGAGACCAGCAGACTCCATTAATGGCAAAAAAATAGGCGGAACACAGCAACCCGGCGCCCAAAAACATGAAGGCAGGCAAGATCGTCCAGCGGAAAAAGGGCACAAAAAGCAGGTGAGCTATAAGCGTTGGGAAATTGGGGCTGGCCAGGATTAGATCGCGGACTCGGGTGGGTGAGAGAGAGAGACTTCTGGCCTCCAAATGTACAAAAATAGGCAGTGGGCACAGCAGCAAAAAATAACCGCCCAGGGCGCCAAGTTGTCAATCACGGAAAAAACCACAAACACGGGTGGGCTATAGCCTTGGGGGGTGGGGCTGGCCAAGTTCATCTGCCGGACTCGGTATGGGGTGAGACTTTATGAGCGGCCTCCTTGTGCCAAAAATAGGCCGCGGGGACAAGCCTTTAAAAATAACCTTGAGAAGACCAGAAGGCACCATGTTAGATCCAGCGGGAAATAATCCTGGCCCAGGTGGGCTATAGCCTTGGGACTAGGGGCTGGCGGATTAGCCATTGGGAGCGGCTCGCCAAGTAAGTAGACTATCCGCTGGACGTCAGGGTGATGAGGCTAGCAATCAGGTGGAAATACAAAAATAGGTGAGGCAGGCGTACTTTGCAGCGGCCTCCGTGTGCATAGGCATGAGCACAGCAGCGCCAAAATGCCAGGCAGGCGCCAAGTTAAATCCAGCGGAAGGCCACAAAAACAAAAGCCGGGTGCATGGACAGGATTAAATCACCCTTTTCAGAATAGAAGGCGACAGCAACTTGAAATAGCAGAAGTGGGGCTGGCCAAAGTTAGGCTGATGTCCGCGGACTGGAATGGTGAAGACTTTAAGCCGGACTCCTCATGTGCCATGGAAAAAGAGGCCTGTGGTGGGCTAAGCAGAGACGGCGGCGTCTCCAGCCGCCAACCATAATAACCCCTTAAGACTCAGCGGCGTAACTAAAATCAATGAAAAGGCAGGATCCAAAAAATTGGCTATAGCCTTGGGGGTGGTTTAAGCCTTGACTTTATGGCGTCCTTGAGGTAACCGCTGGCCAAAGATCGATTGGGCTATAGCACTTGGGGGTGGCTGGCCAAGTTAGATTAAATCCCGAGACTTCAAGATGGAAACGATGAGACTTTCTGGCCGGCCTCCGTGTATAAAAAATAGGCCAAAAGACTCATAGGCCAAAGACCTTGAATTGGGCTATAACCAAGTCGTCCACGGACTCAGACGGATAGGACTTGCAAGACCCAAAATAGCCAGGCAGCCAAGATTCGTCCAGCGGAAAAATACAAAAAGCAGCACTAGAGGTGGGGCTGGACAAGTTCAAATCCGCCCCTTTGCAGATAGAGGCGACTACTTTGTGAAAGCGACCTCAAGTGTGCTAAAAATAGGCATGAGCTGGGCCCAGTAAAAATAACCACCGAAGGCGGGTCGCCAAGTTAGATCCAAGCGGAGAAAGGCCCAAAAAATGGGTGGGCTATAGCCACAGGGGTGGGGCTGGCCAGGATAGATCCGCCCGGACTGCGGAATGGGGTGAGGCGTTATGGGGGCCTCCGTGTGCAAAAATGAGCAGAAAAAGCAGCAAAATGAAACCGAAGGAAAACCAGGCGCCAAGATAAGTGGTCCAGTAGGAAAAAGGCCACAAAAGCAGGTGGCTATAGCCTTGAGAAATTGAAACTAGCAAACCGATAACAGCCTGTGGACTTAAAATGTACTTGAGGACTTTGTGAGGCCTCCTAATTACTTAAAAAATAGGCCCACCAGGCAAGCAGCAAAATATAACACCTTGAGCCAGGCGTCCGTCCAGGAAAAAGGCCACAAAAAGCAGGTGGGCTATAGCCTTGGGGGTAGAAGCCCACTTAGATCCTTGAACTTCGGGAATGCCAGCGAAGACTTTACGAGGGGCCTCCGTGTGCAAAAATAGGCATGAGCAAGGCAGCCAAGAATAACCACCGAGCCGGGGTGCCAGATTCGTCCAGCGGAAAAATACAGCTGCATTTCTATAGCCAGGTGGTGCTTAGAATGAGGCTGGCCAAGTCGTAAATCGCGAGACTCGGAATGAAACAAGGGCTGACTTTCAAAGCGTCCTCATAAATTAAATATAAACCGCAGGCTCAGCCACGCCCAGCTAAAATCTTCTGCCCAAAAGGCCGGGCCAAGATTCATGTGCGGAGCTGTTTCTGAGGTGGGCTATAAGCTTGGGGGGTGGGGCTGGCCAAGGTCGTCCACCGGACTCGGAATGGGATGAGACATTGCAAGCGGCCTCCGTGTGCCAAAAAATAGGCCGACATGAGCAAAGCCGCCAGAATAACCACCAGGCAGGCGCCAAGATTAGTCCAGCCCGGAAAAAGGCCACAAAAGCACTTGGTGAGGCTATAGCCTGGAAAGGTTGGGCTGGCCAACTTCATCCGCCCGGACTCGGAATGCAGAGACTTTCGAGCAGGGGGGAGCCTCTGTGTGCCAAAAATAGTCCTTGGGCACCCCAGCGCCAAAACATCTCCCGCCCGAAGGCAGGCATGGGATTCGTCCAGCGGAAAAAGGCCTACAGGTGGGCTATGGCGCCTTTGAAATTAGATGGGGCAGCCGACTTAAATCCATGGCAGGACTCGAATCTGCCTTGAACTTTAAGAGGGCCTCCGTGTGCCAAAACTAGGCCGCTGGCAAAGCCGAGCCCAAAAATAACCGCCCGAAGGCCGGGGTGCAAGTTAAGTCAAAAAACCCACAAAAGCTGGGTGGGCTATAGCCAGGGGGGTGAGTTAGGCTGGCCAACATCATCCATGGGGAATGATACCCTTGAGACTTTCGAGGGCCTCCGTAATAATACCTAAAATAGGCTTGAACCATGGCAAGCCGCGTCCAACTCTTTCACTTGAAAACCTTGAAGGCCAGAGCGCAATGTTAAATCCAGCGGAAAAAAGGCCACAAAAATTTTGCAGGTGGGTTATAGCCTTAGAGTAGGGCTGGCCCCACTTCGTAATCGTGGACTCGGAATACCTTGAGACTGCGAGAACCTCCGTGTGTGCAAAAGGCATGAGGTCAAAGCAGCCTTCAAAATAACCGCCATCTTCCATGAAGAGCCGAGGCATAGAGATGGAATCCAGATCCAATGGAAAAAGGCCATTTCAAAGCAGGTGGGTTATAGCAGCAGAAATTGGGCTGGCCCATGATCCGTCAGGACTCGGGAATACAAGCGAGACCTTACGAGGCGTCCATGTGCAAAAAAAATAGGCCCTTGGACAAACCGGCATAAAAATGCTCTTTCTCGAAGGCAGACGAGATTAAGTCCAGCCTGAAAAAGGCCACAAGAGCGAGGTGGGCTATATAAGCCTTCGGTGGGGCTAGCCAACTTAGAAGTGGCGAGCCTGTGTATCAGGGCTTGAAAGCCGGAACGGACTGCCTCTGGCCCACGCAAATCACTTCATAATGCCAGACTTTGCGAGGGGCCTCATTGAGCCATGTGATAAAAATAGGCCCATCGCCGGACCACTTTCTGAAGCCGTGTTGCAAAACTAGGCCATACATGGATCGAAGGCAGGCACCAAAGTTCGTCCAGCGGAAAAAGAGCCACAAAAGCGGGTGGCTATAGCCTTGGGGGTGGGGCTGTGGCCCATAGATCGCAGGACTCGGAATGCCATGAGACTTTCGCGAGGGGCCTCCAGTGAAATAAAAATATAGGCCTTGAACAAACCCGCACCCAAAAGCAACAGAAGGCCAGTACCCGCCACAAAGCAGGTGGGCATACTTGGGAATTGAGACTTGTCACATGGACTCGTGAATGCCCGCGAGACTTTCACGAGGCCCTCCAAAGGCCCAAAAATAGCGGACAGCAGGCTTCAACCTAGCCCTCAGTGGTGGCCAGACCAGTTAGAATCCTGACGGACTCGAGATGCCACGCAACGAGACTTTGGTGAGCTCGTGTGCCAAAAAACTAGGCCTTGAACTCGCCGCAGCCAAAATAACCATCGAAGAAGGCGAGGCAAGTTCATCCATGGAAAAGGCCTGGCTGGTGGGGCTACAGCCTTAGGGTGGGGCTGGCCAACTAAAATCCATAGACTCAGAATCTCTACAGACTTCTGAGGCCTCCATATTGCCAAAAAATATGCTGACAACCGCTTTTAAAAACTCTTGCCCGGCAGGCGCCATGTCGTGATGGCAGGTGGCTATAGTCCAGCAGGCTGGCACTTTCTTGACAGACATTTCAGAAATTGCCACTTGGCTGGCCAACACATCCTTGATTTCGGAATGCCCATGAGGCTGAGGCGCCGTACACCAAAAAAACTCTTAGGCCAGAGCCAGCCCATGTAAAATAACAACCGAACGTCCAGCGGCCAAAATGTTAAGTGACTCAGAAGGACACAAAAAGCAGAATACAGCTTGGGGTGGGGCTGGCGGCAGCCAATCGCCCCGGACTCGGAATGCCAGCGAAGACTCGCGAAGAAGCGGCTCCGATTAATACAAAATGGCGCTGCCTGAGCAAAGCCGTGACGCAAAATCTTAACGTGGCATAACACGTATGTAGCTGTCATAGTCCGCCATCCGATGAAAAAATAAGGCCAAAAAAGGTGGAAGGCTATAACCTTGGGGGGTGGGGGCTGGCCAACTTCGATCCCGCCGGCTGGATGCAGCATGAGACTTTGCGAGGCCTCCATGCAAAAAAATAGGCTCTGCAGACAAGCGCTTTTCCCAAAAATAACGCCCGAGCCGAGGCAGGCGCCATTAGATCAGCAGAAAGGCCACAAAAGCAGGTGGGAGGCTATAAGCCTTAGGGAGGCTGGCCAACCGCCGCGGACTCGGGAATACTTACTGTTTCAGACTTCTGAGGGCCTCCATGTACCCAAAAAATGAAGGCTCTTGACAAGCACATCTTTACTTGAAGGCCGAGCGCCATGTTAGATCCATGGGAAAAAGGCCACAAAAGCTATGGGTGGGCTATAGTCAGAGTGGGGGGTGGGGCTGGCCAACTTTATCCATGGACTCAGGTCTGCCGAGACTGCGAGGGCCTCCGTGTGTAAAAATAGGCTCGGACAAGCGCGCCAGCAAAATAACCCGAGGCAGTAGCGCCATGTTAATGCGTCCAGCGGAAAAAGGCCACAAAAGCAGGTGGGCTATAGCCTTGGGGGTAGGGCTGGCCAAGCTACCGTCCATGCGGACCTCGGAATGCCAGCGAGACTTGCGAGCCTCCGCCCTCAAGTGTGTATAAAAAAAAAAGGCTCTGGCAAAAGCCGTGCACAAAACTGCTGACGAAGGCCAGGCGCCATGTTACGTCCAAGCGGAAAAAGGAAATGAAAAAAGAGATTAAAATTTATAGCCTTGGGGTGGGGCTAGACTTGCCGCAAATCCATGAGACTCGGAATGCCCAGCGAGACTGCGAGGCGACCTCAGGTGTACAAAAAAGGCTGTGGTAGCGTGCAAAATAACAGGCAAATACATGTTAATCCAGCGGAAAAAGGCCAAAGGCTATAGCATGTGGAATTAGGCATGACTTCAAATCGGACTCGGGACACCGAATGCCCAGGAACTTGCGAGGGCCTCGTCATTCAAAATAGAATATGAACAAAACGTAAAATATAAATGACCACAAAGGCAGGCGTAAGTTCGTCGTGAAAAAAGGCCACAAAAGCATGGGTGGGCTAGGCTTTGGGGTGGGGTTGGCCCACTTATAGGACTTCAGAATTGGAGCGTGGCCAACATTCCGTAGCCCTTGACAAGCCAGCCCAAAATACCTTGAAAGACATGGTATGGATCGTCAGCGGAAAAGACTGCAGTAGTGAATATAGCCTGGGGTGGGGCTAGCCAAAAATCATGGGACTAGAATGCGCAGCAGACTTGCGAGACCTCCGTGTCTAAAAATAGGCCAACAGGACAAAGCCGGCGCCATAAAAATGGAAGGCAGGCGTAAGTTCATCCACGGGAAAAAAAGAGCCACAAAAAGGGGTGGAAGCTATAGCCTTGAAGTGGGCTGGCCAACTTCGTCCGCATTTTGGCCGGGTCTTGAACTGGGGGACCTCCGATGTACAAAAATAGGCTCAGACAAAGCCCGCGCCCAAAAGCCAGGCCAGTAGAGAGCCATATTAGATCCAGCGTAAAAAGGCCACAAGCAATTGAGCTATGTGTAGCAGAATTAGAGTGGCCAACATTGTCGCCGGACTGAATGCTTTCTTGAGACTGCAGGGGCCTCAATGTGCCAAAATAGACTATGACAAAACACAGCACCATCTTTCTTGAGCCGGGCGCCATGTTAGATCCAGCGGGAAAAAGGCCTGAAAAGCAGGGTGGGCTATAGCCTTGGGGGTGGGGCTGTGCTTTGTCCCATGGACTCGGAATGCCGAGACTTTAGGGGGCCCCTCCGTGTGCAAAAATATAGGCTCAGACAAACCTTAAAAATAACCTTCGAGGCAGGCATACATAATGATCAGCGATAAAAACCCATAGCAGATTGAGCTATAGCACTTGGGGGTGGGCTAGCCAACATTGTCCATGGACTGAATGCTACAACTGCGAGACTCCGTGTGCCAAAAATAGACTGCAAAAGCCGAGCAAAGCCACTGCCGAAGAGCAGGCGCCATGTTAGATCAAGCGGAAAAAACCACAAAAGCAGGTGGGCTATAGCCTTAGAGGTGGGGCTGGCAACTTTGTCCCTTGGACTGGAATGCTGAGACTTCTGCGAGGGCCCTCCGTGCAAAAATAGGCTCGGGACAAAGCAGCCCAAAAACCTTGCATGAGCGGAAGCATATATTAGTCAGTATTAAAGGCACAAAAGCGGGTGAAATATAGCCTTGGGGAATTAAAGACTGGCCAACAAATCCATAGGACCAGGAATGCTCTGAGACTTTAGAGACACTCAGTGTGCAAAAATAGACTATGAACAAGCGCACCCCAAAAAATAACTTGAAGGCAGGCATATGTTAAGTCAAGGAAAAAGGCCCTACAAAAAGCGGGTGGGCTAGCAGGGGGTGGGCTGGCCAACATCCGCAGGACTGAGTGCAGCGAGACTGCGAGGCCCTCCGTGTGCAAAAATAGGCTCCAGACGAAAGCCAGCCCAAAAATAACCGCCGAAGGCGGAAGGCGCCATGTCGTCCAGGCGTCAAGGCCACAAAAGCAGGTGAGCTATAGCCTTGGGGGTGGGGCTGGCAGCAACTTGTTATCCCACGCCAACACTCCCGAATGCTCGCAGACTTTCGAGGGGCCTCAAGTGTCCTGTAAAATAGACTCTGACAAGCCGCCTCAAAACTGCCGAAGGCAGGCGCCATGTTAAGTCAGCGGAAAAAGGCCACAAAAAGGGGCTATGGCAGAGATGGGGCTGGCCAACTAGATCCGCCGGGACTCGGAATGCAGCAGAGACTTTGCGAGAGACTCCATTGATACAAGAAAATGGGCTCAGGCAAAAACCCGGCATAAAAGAAAAATAACACTTGAAGGCCGGGCGCCATGTTGGTCAAGCGATAAAGGCCACAAAAAGCAGGTGAAGGCTATAACTTGGGGGTGAAACTGTGCATAAATCCGCCCAGGACTCGGAATGCTCACGAGACTCGAGGTCCTCCGTGTGCTGTAAAAAAAGAGGCTGGGCAAAGCCACTTAAAATAACTTCTGCCCAGGCAGGCGCCATGTTAGATCCAAGCGGAAAAAGCCTAAAAGCGGGTGGGCTATAGCCTTGGGGGGTGAGGCTGGCCAACTTCGTCCCTTGGGACTCGGAATACATGTGAGACACCGAGGAGCCTCGTGTGTAAAAAAATAGGCTCCAGACAGAAAGCCAGCGCCCAAAATAACCGCTTGCAGGCAGAATACATATTAAGTCAGCGATAAAAGGCCATGGTGAAGCTATAGCCTTAGGGGTGTTGTGCTTATTATCCACCCTTTTCCGAATGCTCTGCGAGACTGCGAGGGCCTCAAGTGTACAAAATAGACTGCAGCAACCCGCACCAAGCTCTTGCCAGAAGGCAGGCGCCCATATTAAATCCAGCGGAAAAAAGGCACAAAAAATTGACTATAGCTGAGGTGGAGCTGTAGCCGTCCGCGGACTCGGAATGCCCTTGAGACTGCGAGGGCCTCGTGTCTAAAAAAAATGAGCTCCAGGCAAAAGCACTTTAAAAACACCCGGCCAGAGGCGCCATGTTAAGTCCAGTAAAAAGCCTAGCTTGGAGTGGCTATAGCCTTGAAATTAGGCTGGCCACTTAAATCCATGGTTCGAATGCAGAGACTTTCGAGGGTCCTCAAATGTGCCAAAAAGAGGCTGCAGACAGCCACTTTGGCTCTTCTGCCAGAGCCGGGCGCCGCATATTCCATCCAGTGGAAAAGGCCACCAGCCAGGTGGGCTATAGCCTTGGGGTGGGCTGTGTAACTTTGTCCGCGGGACTTTCAGGTCTGTGAGACTTTGCGAGGGGCCTCCGTGTGCAAAAAATAGGCTGCAGGCAAAGCCGCGCCCAAAAATAACCGCCCGAAGGCAGCGCCATATTAAGTCCAATGGAAAAGCCACAAAATGGGTGGAGCTGCCTTGGGGTGAGGCTCGCCAAATTCCCGGACTCGGAATGCATGAGACTGCAGCCTCCGTGTGCCAAAAAAAGGCTGCGGGCAAGCCACCCAAAAAATAACTACCAGAAGGCAGGCATGTTAATCCAGCAGAAAAAAGGCCAAAAAAAAAGTGGGCTATAGCCTTGAAATTGAACTGTGTCGCCCTTCGGGACTCGGAATGCTGTGAGACTTTCGGGGCCTCAGCAAAAATAGGCTCAGGCAAGCCCGCACCCAAAACTCAACCCGCCCGAAGGCCGGGGCGCAAGTTCATCCAGCAGAAAAAGGCCACAAAAACGGGTGGGCTATAGCCTTGGGGAGGGCTGTGGCAGTCGCGGACTCGGACTCGGAATGCCTTGAGACACCGGGAGCCCCTCCCGTCAATGCAAAAATGAAGCTCCAGGCAAGCCCTTAAAAATAACGCCCACGAGGCAGCTGTATGTTAAATCCAGCGGAAAAAGAGCCAAAAATGGGTGGCTATAGCCTTGAGAAATTAGGGGCTCGCCAAGCAGTTCCCCGGACTCGGAATGCCATGAAGACTTTAGAGGCGCCTCCTTGTAAAAAAAGGCTGGGCCAGCCCTTACCAAAAATACTTCTGGCGAGCCATGTTAAGTCCAGCAGAAAAAGGCCAAAAAAGTGGGCCTCAGCCTTGGGGGTGAGGCTGGCCACTAAATCCGCGGACTCAGATGCTCACGAGACTTCTGAGGGTCCTCCGTGTGCAAAAGAGGCTAAGGCAAAGCCACCCAAAAATAACTACCCGAGGCGAGAGCATGTTAGTCCAAGCGGAAAAAAAGGCCACAAAAGCAGGTGGGCTATATAGCCTTGGCAGAGTGGGCTGGTAACACATCCATGGGACTGGGAATGCCTGTGAGACTTCTGAGGGCCTCTGTGTGCAAAAAAAATAGGCTCACGGCCAAGCAGCAAAGAAATAACCGCCCGAGGCCAGTAGCGCCATGTTAATCCAGCGGAAAAAAGGCCACAAAAGCAGGTGGGCTGCCAGCCTTGGGGCGATCGAGGCTGGCCCACTTCGTCATGATACTCGGAATACCCATGAGACTTCTGCGAGAGAACCTCAAGTGTGCCAAAAAACAAACTGAGCAAATCGGTATTAAAACCATACATGAAAGGCACGAGAGCAAGTTAATCAGCTGAAAAGCCACAAAAAGCATGGTGGGCTACTGGCACTTGAAATTAGAGGCTGGCCAACAAATCCATGGACTCCAGGTGCTGAGTGAAAGAGCAGATCAGTTCTTAATACGTAACTT
>JAUJEN010000452.1:10000-211322 GCA_030448925.1 Citrus cavaleriei | reverse complement strand
TTGGTTACGTATCAAGGTTATCCGATCTCAGTTTCTTTCACCTGCAGCACCTACTCCTGTTGAGCAGTTCAACTTTGACTGAATCGTATGGCTTGAATCAGCACGCACTCCCAGTCTTCAGGGCAGTTCACGCCTGGCCCCTTCGCTTGAGCTTCCACACAACATAGAGATGGTTGGGCATCTGAGACAAACCTCCCGGGACCACCCAACTCAAAGCACTGCAGGTGAAATTAAGGGAAAAACATTTGAAAGAATGGTCCCCACCCCAATAATCAACCTATTCTGGCTATGACCAATCTATTTCCAGTGCAATGTAGGGAAGCAATCCTCCTGCAAACTGGTTTTGGGAGACTGGGCAATCGCCAAATTTTTCACTTCATCTTCTGCATCAAAATTGAGTGTTAATGTAGATGTCAAATATCACCTGCGGAGTGACTGCATCTAAGCTCAAACAGTTGAATCACAGAGGTGCCACGTCCCCACCAGCTACCTGCATCCAGTTCGTTGTTGCCTCTGTGAACTTGGGTGTCGATATAAAAAGTATTGTTAATCTCCAAACTTTGGTTCAAAGTGTGAGTGCAAGTTATACCTGTTGAAAGTCATGGATAAATTTGGTTTTGGCTGTTAGGGTCTGAGATGATGGCTCCATCTCCCAAACCTGTGACTGGAGCTCAAGGTTGGGAAGTGCTTCATCCTAGTAAGCTAGAGCCAAATAATCCAGTTTCATACTCACGCAGTCTCCTGCTTATGCTCAACCTTATGCTTCAACCTTCAATACAGGTAATCTACCTGAGTTTTCCCAGTCAGGGCTAATCAGGTATGCCAGCTTCGATTCATGGAGAGCCTGTTCCTAGTCAATCAATGTCCAGTCTCCCCTGCTCAACCCATCACTCCTTGGGGGTATGGGTGTTGCAGGTAATCAAAGTGCTGTGCCAAGACAGGGGCCAGAGAGTCAGAATACTGGTTGGGGCAAATGCCTGCAAATCCTAGCATGGGCTGGGGAGGACAACTACCTGCAAGCACAAACATGTCACATAATCCAACTGGGGAGCTTCCTGTTCAGCCCCAAGGCAAGCTCCTGGTAATGCACATTCAGGTTGGGCTGACCTGCACAGGGCCAAGCACATAAAAATGCTGTTCCTGGTTAAACGCCTGGTCAAGGACCATCACCCATAAATGCAAATACGTGTATACCTGACAACCCAAGGGCCACCACCTGGAAATGGAAATCCTGTTGGGGGGCACCAGCAGGAATCCAGGCATGGGGTAGTGACCAGAACAACGGCGGAGACAGGTTCACGGAATCAAAGAGATCAGTTCTCACGGAGATTCATGGTGGAGGTAGACCTTGAATAGACAGTCGCTATTTGGCAGCAGCAGAGGTGAGATTCATCCAGACCTCATTTTAATAAAGGCAGAGAGTGTGTAATCATGAGAGTGGGCATTGCAAGAAAAGGATCTCAATGTGATTATCTACACTTGAGTTTTGGGTATTTACTTACAGCGGAGGATAGAGCAAAGTTAGATCTGTACAGTATATTTTCATCTGAAGAAATTTCTCACATTATGTCTCTCAGCAGCTTATACACAGTATTTAACTTTTTGTAGCTGTAGAATCTCACTTCCCATAAACATTGTCCATTCTTCCATCTCCTGTTTTTTTTTTAAATTTCATTTTTCTTATTTAATTGTTAGCTGATTGGTATAAATAGGTTGTTGGTGACCGCATGTGGTGATGGATCCGGGTTTAGGATTATTCTGGGTTCTGTGATCCCAAATGAGTTGATGTGCCAGTAGTATATCATCTTTCTGCGTGTGGTTGATTCATTTTAATAATCTGCAATCTTCTTTTCATCTTTTTTTATGTTGCTGAAACAGAATTAAAAAAAAAATGTCAAAGATCACAGAATCATTTGGAGTCTGTGTGGAAAGGTTGCCTGCCATCCATATTTACTATTGGCACCCCTCCGTACTCCTTATAAAACTCCTCTCCTAATGTATATCTTTATATTTATCTCTCCAACTTTTTACATCCATTCAACTGCACCAAAGCCTCTTAGGGTCAGTTTGAAAATACTGTAATTTTTAAAATAATTTTTATTAGTTGTGTTATAGAAATAATTAATTCGCCAAGAAATCAAGTTAAATGTTAGATAAATTTTACTTTTAAAATTTATTAACATTTGATAAATTTTATTTTAAACTGCTAAAAGAAAATAAATGACTACAATGTATATAATATAGGATAAAATATATTTATACATATAAAAATATGTACATATAATAATTTTTACTAAAAATAAAATTAATAATATATTGATTTTTTATATTTTAAAACAACTGATAATTAAATTTAATATAGTGAAACAAATTTATAATAATTCAATCAACAAATTGATATTAATAAATTGATATCATGAATTATAATAAAAATTTATTAGAATATTGATTTAGTTTCCAATTAATAATGATAATTTGGATTAGATAATAATTTTATTTATAAAATCAGTATTAAACGATAAAATCGATTCTAATCATAATCTAAAAAGATACTCATTCTCGTCAAAAATAAATTTAGGGCTTGATTTTGATAAAACTGATTCATCTTGATTTTTTTTACCAAACACTAAAATTAACTTTTAAATTTTAAAATTACTTTTAAACCTCCTAAAAATAATTCCAAACGGGCCCTTACATTTTCTGCTTGCTCACAAACACTTTTGCATTCTAATTTTTTAATTAAAAAAATTACATAATAATTATTTGAGTCCACTGTTAAGTTTTAATTCTACTTAATTCATACATACATATGATCTATTTTCAATTAAATATATATGCTTTAATCATTCAAAAAATTGTTAAAAAAATCTGCACTCGAAGTTGGTTGGAAGAAATTAATTTTTTTCTTTTTGAATTAGAAAAGAAACTGAAAAAAGGGTATTTTGGGAATTAAAATAAGATTTCACAAAAAGAGGGTTAAGAAAAAAGATTATAGGAGTGCTAATAGACAATAGTCCCACTCTAAAAGTAATTTTATAATTTTTAATAAGAGTTTTCATTGATAACCAAAATAAAATTTATTGAGTATAAATTTTACTAACAAAAACTTTACTTAAATAATATTTATTTAGTAAGTTATATAAAATGAAACCTAAAAATCTTATTTCCTGATTTAAAATAATTTGGAACAAAATTTACTCAAATGCCATTCAATTTTGCCAGAAATAAATTTTGTTTTATTTATTTATTGGAAGAGCTATGGTCTTGTGGTTGTGTTGGTGTTGCAAGCAAAGAGTGAAAAATCGACAAATCCAATGGAGGAAGATAAAGAAGATAAATTAAACAACTCCAAAATCAAAATCAAAAACCCTAAACCTAATTCAAGCAATTACAAGGAAAACTAATCAGGGCAAATTGTTGAGGAAGTCATGCAAGGGTTGTTTGTATTACTCTTCTGCTCTCAAATCCAATTCTCACAACCCCATCTGTGTTGGCATCCCCAGAACCCTAAATGAAGGTCTTTCTTCTATTGGTTTGTTTTATTTGTATTTTATTTTGATTGCCTTGATTCTGTTTGCTTGTTAGCTTACGAATCATGAAAAAAAAAAAACGCTTGAGGTTTTATGATCCAAACTTATGATAATTCAGACTTAGTGCTAATGTTTATTCGCATTGATGCAGTTTGATTTCAAAAGTGATAGTGTAATCGATCATCCTTGGTGATGAAATTTGAAATCAAACGTAATAGAAAGAACGGGAAAATTTGCTGAAATTTTGATGCCTTCTAATGGGACAATTGAGGATATGAATTAGTGAGTTTGATGTTAGGTTTATTAATCATTGCATGCTGTGTAAGCAAACTTGTGTGTTCTAGAGATGATGAAATAAAAGACATACAGCTTTTCTTCTATTGTTTCTGGGCTGTATTGGTGCTAAATTGTTGCTATGATTGTATATCTCTGATCAAATTTTCTGTGAATTTCGTTTGACTTATGCACTTGTTGTGGTCTGAGTTTTATTGAACTTATAAATTGTTTATTTTGTATATCCCAAAATGATTGCAAGTTTTGGTTAACTTCTGATAATTGGCATACTGTATGAGACCGTTGGTATTCCAGGTGGCACTTTAAAGCTAAGAATGGTATAATATTAGCTCTGATTTGCTCCAATTGATGCTCAAGTGTTTTTGCAATTGTCTTTCATGTTATTATGCTGCTTAACTTTAGACTTCCATTGACATACATTGCTAATGGTGTTTTGTGTATTATGCTGCTTAATTTTGGCCCTTTGTTCCACAAACGCACATCTTATTGACATCTCACTTCTTCAGAAGTATGTTTATTCTATTCCATGATTTTTGAGGTGTTTGAGCAGTCCTGGTACATCGTTGGAGAAACTGAGTTAGAAGCTTCCAAAGAGGGCCGCACTTAAAAGATTTCAAGTATGGTTGTGTTGGTTATCAGTGTTCCTGGACAACAAGGATTCTTCAACTGATAAGGGATAGTAAAAGAAGCAGAACTGCCATTCTGTGTTGGTCTCGAGGTGATGCATTTTTTTAATCTCATTTTCTGATTGTTTACTTTCAGATATGTTCTAATAAGAAACTCTGTGGACCTCTTTAACGAAATTTTAGGATGTGGTTGTATTTATAGAAGCTAAGCATTGGGTAGTAGCTATCTTCTCCACTCAAAACTATTCAATGTTTTATTGTCTTATAAAGAAACATAAATTTCTTTTTATTATCTTGTTTTGTCTACACAATTTTCTAGTGTTGGACAATTTCAATGACTTTTATACTTCAAATCAAGTTGAATTTTTGTTTAAGGATAAATTAAAATTTGTTTTTTGTTTTTTTTAAGGTACTGTTGACAGAAGCCCTTCAACTGCCAAACCATGTTCCTGCTCATGTTCGTAAAAGTGAAGGTATTGAGAGTTTTTCTTTTGTCCCTTTAAAATGGAGCAAAAGGCTCTCTTACTCTCCTAGTTATACACTTATATGTTTTACCTCTAGATGAACTTCAGAGTGCCTGTTGAAACTAATATAGCTTATTGGCTTGTGTATTTACACTTTCAGTTTATCTGAAGTTGTATACCATGCATTGTCATGGAAGTGTTATGATCATTCTATCTGCATTCTAGAATGTGGCTTTGGCTTGCCTGAGGTTTAATTTGTTGCAGAAGATTTAGGAAAGAAACACTTCTATATAAACGAGTTTATCAGATTTACTGGAAAATGTTAGGTGCTTTGATTGGGCCTTGACACCAGAGTTGAGGAGAATTATGCATCTACGCTGGTGGTTGGCATATCCTTGAAAATTATTATTGGTTTTTGTGGTAGTGAAAGGAAAATATTGTTGCAGCATTTGGTCATTATATTCCAAAGATGTATTATAATAGTTATTGATTTCAAATGATTTTTAATTGCCACTATTTCTTCTACTGAGATGTGGAGGTGTTGATTTCACAAATGTAAAACATGATAGAATGATTATATGCATTATTCTTCAATAAGAATGTGGAGTTGCTCTTCTTTTTCCTTTAATATTTTGTTTCATTTCTTGCTGACTTTCTGGCTATTTTGTCATATTTTCAAGTTACATCTACGCCTAAAGTGATTAAAATCATTCATATAACAGAGATTCTAATATTTCAACTAATTTTTCCATCACTTGTTATGCTTTTGGTAGTTTCTGATTAACTAATTGTTCATGCTATTTTGCATTCATTAGAGAGTCATTCTTTTCCACAACCTCGATCTCAACCTCAACCACAACCTCGAACGTACAAGCCAGCACCTTTCCAGTAGACGAGTACTGGAACAGGTAAGACAACCAAAACCTAATTGATGAATTTTAGAAAGTTGTTGATCTGATTTCGACATTCCATTGAAGTTCATACTTGCTAAAAGATCCAACCTCTTAAGTATCTTCTCGTGTGTTAAACTAAATGTGCAGGTTTAAAAGGAATGCAGGTCTGGTTGCAGCTGGGGTGTCAAAAAATGTGAATAAAGTTGGTAACCAAATAAAAGAGACATTGTAAGACATTCTGTACCCTTACAGAAGGAAGTAGTAAAGATTGCTGTTCACTTCACATAATATATATAATGTGTTGTAATGAGAAGGAAAGCAAACGTGCAAGAAATGGCCTTTTTTTCTGTACTTTTTAATTAATATTATGTTTATTTCATACATTGTAAGTGAGAAATTAATTGGTGATTTTACTTGATTCGTTGTAATAAACTCAATTTTGATCTTATTTATTAACTATTTATTTCTTCATTTCGTTTTACCGATTGGGATAAGTTTTGGGATACTTGGTTGTTTGTAAGCAGAGCAGACAAAATAAAACGGGTTATCTAATCATGTGCATGTTAGTTTAATTTCTGTGTTGTATTAAATTTAGATTAATCTAAATATGATATATTTGATAATGTGTTAAAATATAAAAATCATAGTCTAACACGAACTTTTTCGAAAAGTCTTGGCCCTCCTATTCAAGGGGTCTATTAGAGAAGTAACTTCATAGGATTGAGGTGACCGGTCTTCACCAACTTAACATGGAAGAAAAAGATCAATGTCAAAAGGTCTGAGATAAATTTGAAAATAAATGAGTTATCTAATAATTAACTTACAATTTGTATATATAACTAAGATTTACATCAAACATTGTGTGTGTATATATACAAAATTTGTTATATATATGTATGTATGTATGTATGTATGTATATGTATATAAACTTTCTAACGAGGGTTTTCGCACTATATTAAAGTCTCGAAAACTGTTATGCCATATTGTGTAATTGTGTAATGTCTATGATATTATTATGCCATATAACATAATAATTTTCTTATATTTTAGTATCCATTTAGTCCTTATATTTTTTAAAATACCTCAAAACATTCTATCAGAAAGATTTATACTTATTTTTACTTTTTTTATTTCTTTTTGCCTTACTTTTATTATCGCTATTTTATAATAATGTTTGTTTCGACATTAATAAAGAAATAATTAAATTACCAATTTAACCCTAAAAAATTAAAAAATTATACAATTTTTTTGCAGAAGCAATTCACAATTCCTAGCTTAGACACAATTTTGATAATTTAATTTTTCACAATTAAAAATTAATCTATTTTTTTATTTTGCGTTAAATTTAATTTAATTATTTTTTTTATTAATATCCAATCAAAAAAATTATTATAAAAGGAAAATATTGTAAAAATAAGAAAAAACAATAAAAAATAACGATATGGGTATCAATACTTTAACGACAGGGATGTTTTGAGATATTTTAAAAAATATAAAGACTAAATTGATACTAATTTTAAAATATAATAACTAAATAAGTTTTTACCCCAACTTCTCCCAACCCATTTTTTTTACTTTTATATATACATATATAATATAATATAATATAATATAATATAATTTTTAATTAAATATTTTTTAAATAAAAATGAAAAATGAAAAAGAAAAAAAATATTGTATAACGAGGTGATAACTGCTAAGCCCCGAAGAAGAATGCAAGAAACATTACCAAGTTGCAAGAAAGAAGCGAGAGAGCTTTTCCGCAAGTAACGAAATTTCATCCTTCCATCCAACTAACGTCCCTTCATCTGCCTTTCTCGCCGCCGCCTTCCTTCATTTCCTTTGTCTTTCTTTATTAATTTTTTTCCTTCTGACGGACAACATTTTAAAAAATTTAAAATAATTAAAATAATAATCTCTCTTTCACTTGCCCTCCTCTGCCCGCCAGATTTTTCATTTTCTAGGTTTCTTTGTTTTGCAAATGAAGAAAGTTCAATTCGACGTCGTTTTCTTTTGTAGTAATACATTTCGTTGGTTGATTTTCGACTTTGCGTTAGGAGACATAAGTAGGTTGATTGATTGATTGATTGATTGATGGCTCTTTGCAAGCGCGTGGTTAAATTGGTGGCGGATTCAGGTGTTCGCGTTACTAAATCTCAAGGTTTTAATTTGAATTACTCGAATACTATCGGTTATCGCCAGATTTCGCAGCTTGTTAAATCTAATGGAAAGCGCCTTCTTGTCGATACATTGCAACTGGTACTTTACTTTCTTCAATCTCATTTCCATTTTTTACTTTTATTTTTAATTGTTATTTTTTTTTTTTGCAATTTTAAGTTTTAATGTGTGGAAAAAATGAAAATGCTGAATTTTTAAGAGACGGATATTTTGGTTTTTTGTTTCATTTTCCTTTATTTTCGTCGTCCAAAACAGGATTAGGTCATATTTTGACTTGTGTTAGAATATTAGGAAGTATTTTGACATTTGTTTAACTTTATATAAAGGTGAGGGGTTTAGAAGCGCAATGCACATCGAAACAATGCGGAGGCAATAACAGCTGCAATTACTGGAAGTTCTAAACGACAGTTTGGAAAATGTAGCTATACCTTCGTTTTAAGGGTGAAATGCAGAAAGTAAGCTTGTGTTTGTTTTGCACACCAGCCGTGTTTTTTTTTTACAATGAATTGTAGTTGGTGAAAACCTATGTTTGTTATGAAGATATGTGAAGTTTTGTGTTGTTCTGTGACGGTTTTTTTTTTTTTGTGGTATGTAGATTGAGATGATTCAAGAAGCAAATCTGTCAAAGTTTAAATCTGAAGTGCAAAGTTCTTGGTAATATTTGGTTATATCTAACATTAATATTATTTTAAATTTAACTTGGGCAGCTGGTAGTTCTTGTTTATATGATGGCATTTGAAGTTCAGTTTGTTAGTTGGCATTCAGCAGTCTTTGTTTTTAATTACAATAAATTGCATTGGCAATGAAATGATTCAATGAACGAGGATGTGTGGTAATAGTCACTTTAATCAAACATAGATGAAACAATTCAAAACTATTAGCATAGAAGCCTTTTTGTTTTGGTCATTTCAGTAGATATTCATTGTTTAATCACTTCTTGAATTTGAAAAACATTGCTGAGCTTTAGTAGAAGAATTATTTTTGCCTCGTTGAAATCCTTCAGATGTTGTTTCTATTAAGCCATTTCATGCCATGGTGAATGTATGAGTGCGCATGTTGTCAAAGAAGCAGTTATTCTAGTTTAAAAATTTTTACATATTGTGAAACAGTGAAGGTGAAGAAGTGGTAGCACTCTTGCATCAAATATCGGAAATAGTGAAGGTATAGAAGTCTGGAAGCAATCTTCCATCAAATTTTCTAATGTACATATAGTTAAGATTTGCTTTTACTAAAGTTCACCCTCCTATTAAAGGTCATATGTTAATATAGAAGGCACCTAGCACTTAGAATAGTCTTTAGTCAATCTGAGTTGTGTTGCCCTTTTTGTATGACATCCTTGTTGAGAACCATACTTAGGAGTTTGTTGGTAAAGAGAAATAGGGTGTTTTGGAGGTGTTGTACGTTAGCTACTTTTGGTGTATTTTTTTGTAATACAATGTCCCTCAGTGGTTCCAGCTACAACCCTTGAGGTGAGAGATAGTAGTTTTCCTCTTAATGAGACTTCTGTTGTCCAATGAGCTTCTTTATCATTTTAGTGTTAACTTTGAAATTGACGGAAATGAGAATATTGTGTTTGCACATTCAGTGCTGTTGTTGATGAATTGATTCTGTCCAGTGGGTTAAGCTTTCTCAGAACTGTTTTTTGTTAGGAAAGTGTAGAATTCGAGAATTGATTTCCATAGATTGGGCACTTGGGCAGTACCTGTACTTCTCCTTCAAGTTGTGTTTTTGCTTTAGAAGCTAAGCTTCAGAGTCTGTTGATTGACTCTGATAACCTATGGAGACTTGGGGTGGTTCCAAGCCACAGAAATTTCGATGAGGCTTTTATTTTCAGCAGCATTGGATCTGATGTAAGTTTTTCACCCCTACTCTTGAAGAGCTGCTAAATTGATTCCATCATGACTTCTAAAAATCTGAAATGAGGGTTTCATGGGTTGGCATGTGTAGGGGGAAGAAATGCAAGAAGTCAAAATGAAACTTTGAATAACATAAAATTTTGGACGAAGTAAAAAAAGTTGCAGAATTCATTCGTATGGTATGTTTTATGTCTAAGATATTTACCCTATTCAGAATGCTTAAGGATCAGATTAAGCTAAATGTAGGCCATTAGTAATGTTACAATGACTTGTAATAAAAGAGCGGAGGTGGAGATACATAACTAATTTCATCAGGGAATATAACTTCATTGAAGAAGAAGAATTTTCTACAACTAAATTGGACATATGTGAATGACACTGTTTTTTCCTTGGAGAAAGTTATATTTTACATGGATTTATTGGCTAAGATTTTTAATGAGGCAGTTCTCAAGCATGTCTAATGCCATTTTATGTTTTATTGATTGATATTCTTTCCTTGAGTTTCTGTCCAACTAGATTTCTCCCTTACCAAAGATCAAATACAGTCATCTTAAAGTAGTAGATAATGGATGCCTAAGGCAGAGTATTGTGAATTATGGAAATCCACCATCATTTAGTTTCCAAGATGGCTTGAGGAAATGAGTTTGATATCTCCACAACTCCAACTTTTTTAGCACATCTTATTATGATGTTAGCCTGCATGAACATGCATTTTGCTTATTTGTTTTAACATCACAAATCAAATAATTGGGAGGTGGGGTTTTGTTGGAGATGGAAACTTTCTTCCTTTAGCTACACTTTGCTATATTTTAATATCTTCTTGCTGCTTGTTTCAATATTTAAATAATATGGTTTGAGGGTTTACCATGGTTGAGGAAAGGTTTCATTGTTGATGTAAACAAATTTTATGCAGGATACCTGCACAGAAACAATTTTGCAGGAACAGTTTAATTACATGGTATACTTAAATTGAATGTTTACTATAAGACCAATTAACGCATCGAAGAAGGAAGGGGGAGAAAGGGAGGACCAGCTATACATGAATTTCATTCGAATCTGCATTGATGGAAGAAACTAGATTGCATGGAGAAGACAAAAGGGTGCAAATGAATGGATAGTGATATGTAAAGTTATAATTACTACTATAGGTGCTCATGTTTTCTTCGTGGATATGTGTTATAATTACTACTATAGGTGCTCATGTTTTTAGAAAAGTCAGTGTGTTTGAACCAAATATTCCATCCAACACATACACAAACACCCATAATCTCACACAGGACTCTTCTCCTACTGAAATTTGATGGTGTTGAGAGTTTCAGGAGACAAGATGTTCACATGTGTTTGGTTAGCACTCATAGAAACATTCATAGAAAATGCAATCTCAAGTTTTAAAATTATGTACACCATTTTGAGAGTATATCACTTGATGATGATATTTCCATTTCTGCCAAGCTTGACATCTATTTTATTTTCCTTTGGTGCTTCTGGTAAGTAAAAGCATAATAATCTATAATAGGTATACATTAAAATAATACATTTATTAATTTGTATAACTGTATCTTTGTCTAGATTTCTATGGATTGTTGCATTTGACATCCTATGTCCTAAGGCCGTTAACAGTGTTTGTGCTCATAATCAATCATACTGTTGTATTGGTTTTAGATGTTAACTGTCGTATTGCTTTTGAACGTTGGTCTATCTTGTATAGTCTGGGTTGTATTCATAACAAAATTAAGGAAGAATATACAAATGCATTTTGACTGTATCCAATTTTACTGGGGTAGATTATTAACTTAATTATTTTCTGTCATTCCCTACTGAAATGTTCTGTTTGGAGGCAGCTCAGGGCTATGTGTAAAATTCTTGATAGAAGATTCTAGATTTTTGAGAATGATACTTGATAGGATAGAAGCCACTGCACTGCGTTGCCTCTGGTCATTGTTGATTCTTTTGTGAGCAAGCTTTGTATAATTTAATAGGAGCATCATTTTTCTATGTTGCAACGTGAAACTGAGAAGCTTCAAATGGTTATAGAGAAAATGCGTGAGGAACTGAGGTTCGCCTTAAAATAGCCAGCTTTTGACAATTGTGGTTATGTACTTTTCTTAAAGCCAGTTCCCAGACTAATTTATTTCAACAGGTATGAGATTGACAAGTCACCAAGAGGGCAAAGCGTTTGGACTTAAATCTTGAAGAGGTGTTACAATCACAGTCTTAGCTTCTCTTCCATGTCACATTTGCTGCCTTTTCAAATAAGTGACATTTTCCTTTTCTTCCGCTTCATTTTTAGTTTTGACCCAATTGAGTGCAGGCGAGTGATGAGTTAAAAATCCAGAATGTGCGAAAACCACTCAACCCTACTAATAAATCAGATAGAGTGAGTTTTGTCATTTTGGTGGTATGTTTGTCAGCCTTTTTTTTAATTTGGCCTATGTTGTTTTGGTATACTAAACCTGGTATTTTACATTTTCTATATAATTCATGCACTAAGATTTCATGGAGGCAGCCAAATATGATGAATCAATACTGCATAGGTAATTTCTGCCCCATATCTGCCGCTATTCAGCGATATAGTCCTTGATCTTTACGTAGTGTTATTCACACTTGCTGCACGGTGATAATTACCAGAATTAATAATTGTCATTCTTTCTGGCCAATATTGCCTTTAAAAAAATGGATATTAGAGCTGGCTTATGTGGATTTCCAGATAAAGGATTTTCCATAGGCAATTGTCAGAACAGTAACTGTAAAGTTAGTATGTTGATGGTGCTAATTTGTTTTAGATGGCTCTTTCATTTGATGGTAACGTTTGTGTAAATACTACATCCCTTCGCTTGTTAGACTTATATAACGTAGCAAAAGGGGGAAAGTTCTTGTATTTACAGCATTGAAACTAAAATGTAGGTAGTACTGTATTTTGGAGGTGGTATTATAATTTCCACTGTTGCAAGAATCATGTGGAGATTTTCCAAAAAAAAAGAAAATGCTTAAATTATTTATTTTCGTTAATATCGTCGGGGTATGGAACCCCAACTAAACCTTTAGTTGTGGGTATTTCTGCCGATTTAATAATTATTTTCGATGATGGATAAATTATTGATTGGAAGTTTTGAATGGAACGTTGCCTTTCTTCTGTGTGTATTATTTTATGATTCTAGTGTCACTGATTTGATGAAAGCGTCAGCCGAGAAAATGATAAACCTTTTAGCATCAGTGGCTTAATCTCCTTACTCCAATCCCAGGTGCCGTAGGTAGAAAGAAGCAGAATCGACAACTTATAATATGCAAACCGGAATAAAGTACAATGATATTAAACTTTGAACTCAAAATCCTCGTCACACAAGAATAGGAGTTGTAATATTAGGCTGGTAACTGAATCGAATGGCATGAAGATAAGAACTAAAAAATTGATTTCAGTTTTGCCTTCTTTGTCTTATTATTTATATTTCAGTGTATTTTCTTTTCTGTTGCATGTTATTATAATAAAATTTAGTTGTTCAAATTAATTTATTAAATCATATACAGTTTAGTAAATGTATGGAATATTTAAAAAGTGTATCATATGAGGTAGTGAAGTACTTGCATGGAAGAATAATTATATGTACACAGAAGAGACACTTGGGCTTATGAATTTGATGGTGAAGGGTGGATTATTGAGGGGCAAACTTCATTTAAAAGGCAAGTAAATAAAAATTGATTGTATTGGGCAGGAAAATAAGACAGTTCTTTCTGTAAATATACGTAAAGATGTAAAGGTTGAGGACAATCCACATTGACATTGTATTTAGGATTGATATGAAGGTAATAATGACAAAAGAAATTGACTATTCTTCTTTAATATTAATTCATTTTATGATTAAATTCCATTAAATTAATCTATATATCCTGCTCCATAAAATTTTATAATTATCTATGATATCAAATTTTTATATATATACCTTAGATCCATGAGATATATATTCGTAGATATTTAATTTAAATTTCTAATTAAAAAATAAAAATAATAAAATTAACAACAACAAATCTCAAATTACAAATTCATACCACACGGCAAACAAATATGATGATGGGGTCAATTTGCAAAGGAAGAGGAAGTGTCCGCGCTGCTTCCTTCATAAGATAGCAAACAAGCATCACTAAGGTTGCATAGCTAATCTAGATTTCGAATTTGCATTTCGTTAATCTCAATTGGCCCCAGATACGAAATTGATTAAAAAGCTGCCTCGCCCCTTGTTTTTTTTACAAAAAAATATATTATAATCTTATTCCGTTAAATATCTTGGTTTCTTCTTATTATCCAAAAAGTCTCAAATATAAATAAAAAATTCTCACTTTTTTCTCTCTTTTTAAGGATCATCATAATGTAATATAGCAAATTCTTCAATAAATACAAAGTAGAATAATTAAATTATAGTTTTATTTTAACTATATGCATATTCAAATATAATTTTAATAACATTTTAATTTGTCATTTGTTTCTACTGCACACATTATTAAGACTTACATTTTAAAACTAAATTTGATAGTAAACAACTTCAACCAGGCGTTAAAACATCTAATAATTAAATATAATAATAAAACCAAACCAATAGGGTTTGACAATGGAAAAACGATGATTTTATGTAATCTACAATCCCGCTTACGTCTTCGCTGATGCAAGAGAATAAAAAAAGCTTAATTCTTGCTTTTTTAATTTTTCTATTAAAAATATTGCCCCAATTCCACCCTCAACAATGATCCCAAGGTAATCTTATCCTAGCAGGAAAATTGTCATCCCTAAGCATCACCATAGTAAATGGAGGGGCATAGTGCACCGCTGCCAATCTTGTATTTTCTAGAAAAACCCACTATATTGAAAGATGGCAAGTGGTATTCATTTATGGGTTTTAACGATGGTACTTTAAGAGCCTCCTATTTGAGGCCACAAAAGTGATGTTCCGCTGGCGCCGATTTCCAAAACAAAAAATATAACAACACTTTGATTGAAAAATTCAAAGCCCAACAGTATTAGTGGTAACCGTAGCTGCTTGACACCTCCTGGAATCAAGCCAAAAGTCATTGTCAAAAGACAAAACTGAAGTTTCTTTTTGTTATTGATCAATTGCAAATTATAAAATAAAATATTATTTGTATATTAACATTGCTATCAAGGTACTAGGACTTAAGTATTTTTAAGAGGATATTGTTGAAAGCTTAATTTTTAATTTCATTAATTTAATTTTGAAATTTATATTGGAATTCCATTTAATATGATCCATACTCTATCCACTATCCAATATCTAATTGATATGTACTTTTGAAAAACGCTCACATTCAATGCCTAAGATTAATGATATTTACTAATTATATTGAAAAAATCTATTGATATTTATATTCATTTCATATTTTTGTGAAAGAGATGTTTACTTTCTAAATTACGAACTGAGAGGGGAAATTCGAAGCTCCGTGACAGAGGTTGTGAATTTGAAACTCGTGCTCGAGAAATTATAGAATACCTAGGTAATGCAACTAACTAACGTCAATTTACATTGCACTTCCATCGAATTTAATAATCATCACTGTGATACTTTTGAAAATAAAACGACACGATTACTAAAGAGCAAAAATCATATCCCTAAGATCACCATACATTTATAAGAAGATAGCAGTAATCACCGCCATCTCAGATTTTCTAGAACCACTATATTGGAAAGATGATGTGTATTCCACATTTGGCGGTCGCTATTGTACGAGACGAGCAGAGCCTTTCCTATTTGAGGGCGTTATGGATGTTCCGCCATGCTTTATCGAGAAACAAAAAAATAGACAACACTTTGACTTGAAAAATCCAAAGCTCCAATTAGTGGTGTCCGGCTTTGATACTGGAATGAATATTTTCAAAATCTGAGTTCCTACAGCCAAGATTCAATTGAATCAAAAATATAGTTACGTATTGCTGTTAATCCGATTCTGCTCTTTCACCAAAACCTTTATTTTTATTAAGCAATGGCAATATAGCAACCACACTAAACAAAATTTTAAAATATATTATGATAACTCTTACATTTTCATAATCAACTGATATGCAGGTCATGAATTACTTTAATATAGCCATGTACATCATATTCCTTTATCTATAAGTTGCCCAAAGATTGAGCTACCACAAATTTAGCTTGTTAGAAAAGTTTGTAAATGCTAGTAAAAGGTGCGTGAATAATTTATTTCTATTTATTTTATTATTTTTCACTTAATTTATATTTCAAAACAAAGTCCATTCACTAAACCTTTATAGTACAGTATCTACCAAATATTTTTTACATTTTACAGCAATTTAAAGTGGCAAATCAGTTTTGGTTCGAGTTGTTTGGTTTCGATGGTTTCAACTCATTCTGTCGCGAGAATCGAACTAATCGAAGTTGAACGCTAACCCCGAATTCAAACCAAATTTAATTCGTTTGTCTGCTTGTTGAAACTTGACGATTATTGGTAATTCAAGAAAAATTTTGTTCGTTACTGTTAGAATATTCAATTTAAAATTGTGTTAGTTCAGTTAAATCAACAATTTAAACTCAAAAATTTAACAACCACTAAAATCCAAAAAAATCTCAATTCCAAACATCCTTAATAAATAAATATAAACTACAAATCATCCTCACAATATTTCAACAAATCTTTAAAGTTAATAAAACATAAAAAGTCGTATATAATAAAGCTTTTACAAAAATTATAAATCTAAAATAAAAGGTAAATAAACTATGATTAAAACTCTGCTACATGACAAATAAGGCTAATAATCCATCTCCAACAATTATCAATACTCAAATAACATCTCCAAATTAGCAACAATTAACCAATTACCAGTAAAATATCGAGCAACACATAGAAATGAATAAATTATTCCATGCTGCAAAAAATTAAAACATTAATTAAAATTTAGGGAATCACCAATATGCCCGAATAATTCTCAATATTACTAGTAGCTTGTTTGTATTATGACCACGTTTTTTTAATTAAATGATTATTAAGTTTATCCAAATTGATATATATAGTTTATATACCACTGCTGCAACAAAAATTTTCATATGAACACTTCTGGATGGTCCGGCCAGGTTTATTTAAAAGTTTCATATAAATAAAAGACTTGGAAGTAATAACTCAACTTAAAGTAAAATAAATCCAAAAATAAAGTAAGTAATTAATATTTATACCAGAAGAGCATATCCATAAACCTGCTTTCCTCCACCACCTTTGAAGGTTTGATTTCGAATCCACAAAAGTGAAGTTCGTAACCAATTTCCAAAATGATCAATGCTTCATCATTTCGCGAGTCATAGAACCCTATATTAATCTAAAAATACATTTCTTATAAGCAGCGCGACTTGTGCTGCAATCAGATACTAGAATGGTGTACATTCTAGTTATTTATGTATAAATTGGGTATTTCTAAATTATTAGTTTCCACCAGTAATATCAACGACAATTTAATGTATTAGGCGCCGATATTCAACCGATCATCAAGTAAAAGATCTACTATTTATAATTCTACGTGATCTCTAGTGATACAGGGTCCATCTCGGCGTATTTGATATGAGCCCTCAAATACCCTATCGCTTTCATCCAAAAGTCGCCCATTATTACACTAACACTCAAGATCAAGACTTGGAAATGCACTCGCATCACTTGAAATGCACTTAATTAGCACTTGGTTTTTAAGTTGTTGAGCACCATATACTTCAAAAAGCTTATTTAACAATCGCTGTCTCATCATACTTTGTATGGTCTTACTATATAAAGTCTCAAAGTGTCGAAAATTCATTTCTCGGTGGATCTAATGTACAAATAATCAATCTTGTTTATCTTCAAGGCCCTCCTAATACCTCAAATTTCTCCTTCATGCTACTTATCATAATGCGTAATATACGTCCGCCATTGTATTCGTATCCTTTCAATTTTGCAAATCTCATCAGAAGACTTATCAGATGTCACCCCTGCAGGTTAAGAAAATAACAAAGGTGGCATCATAAAAAATCCTCAAAACCTGGGAACTATCCGATTTGGCATTAAATCAATCATAACTCCTGTGGTCCCATTTTTTCTCTTCCACTTCTTCTTCAAAATAAGATTGCAAAGTATCCATCAAATACCGATCTAAACCTCAATGTCATTGCTATTATTGGTAATGCGGAATCACCTAGTCGACAATCTAAAAACCATACTTCCTGTATATCGCCCATTCTTCCCTAAGATCTTTTCTTGTTCTACACAAATTTGAAATGCTTAACTGTTAGACAATCCATATCATAGCATCATGGATACTGAGCACACTATCGCTCAGCTTTTTCAAGCCTCACCAATAATAAGATTCATAATATGTAAGTAATAATGTACATGGATAAAGTCACCATTCAACACCACACACCATCTCTCCAAGTCTTCAATTTATTCTATCAAATAGCTAATGGCAACTTTATTTGCATCAGATTGTCCAGCCAAGATTTGAACAATTTTATACTCCCAATCAAGCAAACATTTCTCGAAATGCTACTAATCAGTTTCTTGCGATCGTAAATTGTGTTAAAACCGAATATCCTCGGTGCGAATTCACCAATCTAACAAAGTGATATTATTACTATAACTAGCCGTCGGACGGAAGTCTAAATATCCGTAGCTGGGAGACACTTTTTGCTTTATCACATAACAAACTCTTCAACGGGCCTTTTTCTCGCTATAGAAATATGTCAAGGATATCATTGCAATGGCTCCAGATGGAACTACAAACCTAGGACATGCAACACCTGTGTCATCGTTTTGAATCTGCACTTTCCATACATGCCAAATGCAACTCATCAAGAATAACTATTTCATAGCCATGCCTTCTTAATAGCCTCCCCACTAAACTTCTAACCACAACCCCACCAATCTCTTCTATTACTGCACCAGAGGTTTCGACTTAAACCTGCTTGATTTTGTAAATAACTTATATTCAAAATACATCAAGTGGTTCGACAACCTGCTTAGTCCATCAAGAGATTTATATGAATATTATCGTCAGGTAAATGTATTTCACACCGATTATAATCTTCCCGCAATTCCAGCAGAAATCATGCCATCTTTGATCTCGAGCCATCAGCCAATGAGGTGGTTTTGATGATGTCCTCGGCGACCTCTTCCTCTTAATTGATCGGGCTTCGCGAGTCGCTAAGACATATCACTAACTTCATTAGATCTAAATGAATCGAATGCTTTCACGAACTCGAGCCATCCGTCTCAAACATCCTAATCATAATCCACAAAGATGATCACATTATGATCAAAGTTAATCTTATAGTACAAACATAACAAAACAAAAAAATCTAGAACAAACATCATGAATTATATATAATCATAAGACCATTGTAGATTTGGACGCTTAGCCGATAATGTAATCATATTTCAACAACCACTTATGATTTAGCAACAAAAAAGGTTCTCATTACAAAACTCAAAAATTTCATAATGTTAACTTATATATCTAAATTGAACAAATATCACAATTGAATTACACAATACAACAACAACAATATCTGGGAATATATATAACTTTGTTGAACAACAATTAAGCAAACAAGCAAATAATAACACTAATAATGACTAGGAATCAACACCAACATATATTGCCATTTTCTAAATTGAAAATAGCACAATTAATTAATTAATCAATTAATTAATTAATAACTTCCAATTTAATTAATAATAACGTATAAATAAAACCTAATACCCAATTCACTCCACAATACCTAATTGTTCAATTCACGCTAAACCCACCCAATTTAATTACATAATCTTCATTGTTCAATTATCAGCCAACAACAAAAAACCCAATCCAATTTAATTAATAACAATTGCTTGAACTAATTATCAAACAACAACAACAAACTCACTCCAACAATTGAATAATTGCCAATCAATTAATTAAAAATACCCAATTTAATTAATAGAACAGTCGTTAAAAATTTCAATTCTGCCGCCACCAATCAAGTAGCAAGTCAAGAATAGAAGTGAAACCGACCTAAAGATCCAAAAAATCGCAGATGAGTAAGGACAAACCTTGATCAATGTAAGCTACAGCTCAGAATGTGACCGTGTCAATGAGGGATTTTAGGTGAACGACGACACAAGTACGGCAGTCGTCGTGGTGGTTGACGCAGGGCAAGTAGAGGAGAAACGGAGTTTAGGGATTTTTAGAGAAGAGGAAGGATACTGCCGCCACAAGGTTACCGCAGTGTAATGAGACCGAGAGTCAGGTCAAGTGAGAAAGCACGAACAAGTGTGAGTTTTTTTTTTGTTTAATATATATTTAATTTTAAAATAAACTAAAAAATGGCTTCAACCTTAACGGGTTAAAATTCGCTTCATTCAATATACAAAAGATACAGTATACCTCCAGAAAAAAGTAATCGAACGTTAAGTTAAGTTCACCTAAATATTTAATGACTTCTATAGGAAATTACTTTTCTTGATAATAATAGCTCTTACTAATATGTAATTCTGGAACTCTTTAACTTATAAATATCTAGAAATTGCCTAGAAAATTGTGAAATAGAAAAATATTTTAAAATAGAGACTTAGCTATGGTAGCAACAGTAGGAAATTAATACCGTATCACAATCGCACTATATTTAGACCACTTTAAATGATGGCTATGCACTTATTTGTTAACAAAAGAATAATATGACGATATATTAATTTAAATGATCAAAACAATGTACACAAAAGATACAAAGTATACTGCGGTAAAAGAATGGAACCAAGAAGTAAGATCACCTGTGTATTTAACTCACTTTATTGAAATTAATTTTTCTTAGATATATAAAGAGTTTTACCCATATGTAACTCGTACTTTTGAACTTATAAATATCTAGAAACTAACTAGAAAATTGTTAAATAGAAAACATTTAAAATGATGACTACGTTAACTCTGCTAACCAAAGAATAAGACATTATCGTACACATTAATTTTTACATGATAAAAAATACTATACACAAAAGATAAAAAGTATTACCTCCAAAAAAAGAAATGAATCCTAAAAGGTTACTGGTAAGATCACAAGTATTTAATTGATTTCTTTATTGGAAATTACTTTTTCTTAAGAACAATTGCTTACTCCATATGTAACTCTAGATTTCTTTAATTTATAACATCAAAAACCCTAGAAAATTGTGAATGAGAAAAACATTTTAAAATGATAGATATGCACTTGTTAACCAAAGAATATGGATAAGGACTTATTATTTAATTTACATGATAAAAACACTATATGCCAAAAGATACATAGATAGTATACCTCCTAAAAAAATAATGGAACGAAGAAGTTAAAATCACCTAAATATTTAATCCTGATCGGTGCTCATTGGAAATTACTTTTTTTAACAATACATAGCTCTTACTCCATATGTAACCAGAACTCTTTAACTGTAAATATCTAAAAATTTCCTATATAAATTTGTGAAATGAGAAAACATTTTAAAATGATGGTTATGCAATTAAGTAACCAAAGAATAAGACATGATTGTATTGGCTACATTAATTTACATGATCAAAAACAATATACTAAAGACAAAAGTATACCTCATGTACAAAGTAATGGAATCAGAAGTTGGGGATCACCTATGTATTTAACTCACTTTATTAGAAAAAATGAGTATTAGACTTTAAGATAGTTTTGAACAAAGCTTTTTATATTGGATGGGTGGAAGAAAATATCATGGAGGCGCATCAAGATAATTTAAAGGAGCAAATTTAAATTACTCTTTTATTAGTAGAGAGGTGGAATGCAAGGTGGTCAAAAAAATGTATTAGAGGTCATTCACCCCTCGAGGAATTGGATCATCTTTAACAAGTGATGTTGTCTTGACAATTTTAACGAAGTCAATACTTTTGCTCTTTTTCGATCTGTGGAATTTATAATGATTAAATTCTGGTCTTAGCTAAAAACTATGAATCAACCCCATTGCTTACGTGTTCATAAGTTAAAGGCCCGCTTTGCCTACTTGGCTTGGTTTCACCATTTACTATGTATGCACTATTGCACCATGGGCTTGGTATTCACATGCTGCGTGTGTGCCTTACTAGTGTGCTTGTAATCAATAATCACAAGCAAGACTTAATTAAATAAATAAACAAAAATGAAACAAAATTATGTTGTCATTATAAATATATAAGAAAACAGATCAATAGTTATTTAAAAGGTTGATTTAATCTTTACCCGTGGTGTAACTATATTGTGTGTTTGATCCTCTATTATTGTTGTAAGTGATGTAGTATTGGTCATGACATTGTCAAGAAGATGAGATGAGTTCTTCTTAGTCAATTGCTACTTTTCTCAAAATATGTGCCTTGCTTCGCACTTAGATTGAGTATGAATATGTGTAATTATTTGGTGCAAAGTGCTTATGGTAGTTTCCAATTAATGGAAATGTGATTTCCATTTCCATCCGGAACATTTACGCTAGGAGTTTGAGAATAAGTTAAAATAAATCTTGAAACAAAATAACAATAACAACAACAACAATAATAATAATAATGAAGCATAAAAAAAGAGAACAAATGATTTCTCCATCAAATTTGTAAGAACAGTAATAAGAAAATGTGTATAATTTACCATCTCAATTAGATGCATAACAATTGATCGAGATATTCAATTTGTATCCCAAGAAATATACATAATTTGCGTAAAAGAGATTGCTAGTTTTCTTCTAGTAAAATTAGAAGATACCCATTAACTCCCTACTATTTTCATAATACTCACTAACTTCCATATAAAAAGTTTAAAAAGAAAAGAGGCAATGAGTCATTGATTTACTGCTTGATCTTAGATATATATATATATATATATATAGTTGTTATAGGAAATAAATTTTAAAAATAATAAAAAATACAAGAAAGATATTCTTATTATTAATATAAAATAAAATTTTTTTGTTATTTAGGTATTCAATTTTTTATAATTTAAATTTAAATTTTATATATTTTAATTTATAATAAATATAAATCAAAGTGTATTTGAAAATAAAGGTAATGTTATAAAATTATGGTGACATGAAGATTATTGGATAATATGAAAATAAGAATCTAAATGGTGTACTCTAATTTCAAGAGGGAATACTACAATTCCTATTTGTATAGTAAGAAAATGTGTCATTGACTTTAATTATTACATAAAGATAGAAAACAAACTAAACAATCCTATTAGATCACCTATTGAGGATATGATAGTCCGCAGTTTGCATATTCGGGCGTACTATAAATTGTACTACAATAATTGTAGCTTAACAGCCACAGCATCACTAGCATACAGGGCCTCATACAAAAAGAATATACTACATTTTCTTATCCTCCATTAAAGATTTACTTGTTAAGAACCTAATATCCATATATGAAGTCTTGAAGATACTACTGAAATTTCATTATTTGAAATAAAGAAATAAAAATAAGAGAGAAATTTAAATACATGCATGAGCTCGATGAGCTAGCAAAACGTCAATTCTACTACATAACAGATAGGTAATTCAAAATATCTTCAGAGGACAAGTCAGTCGATAACTCGGCACGGCAACGAAGTCGACACGCTTTCGGAGCAGTGAGTCCAAACATATCATTCATGTCAAGCTCACCAGGGCTCATTCCATCAGGCAACTCCAGTTAAAGCAATGAACAAATGAGCCACGGACAACTCCAAAGCATACAACCTGAGTTGCATACCGGGGCAGGACCTTCACCCGACCCGAATGGGATGTACTCAAAATGATTCCCTGTGAAGTCTGGGGCATTCCCCGTGCAAAAACCTTGCAGGGTTAAACTTATCCGGATCTTCCCATGCAGACGGGTCTCGCCCACAGCGCCCATGCATTGATCATGACCCGTGATTTGGCCGGGATATTGTACCCGGAGACCACCGTGTTCGATGCCGTCTCGTGGAGGAGGAGAGGGATTGGTGGGTGAAGGCGTAGGGTTTCTTTGATGCAACACTTGAGATAGGTGAGCTGCTTGAGGTCGGAGTCGTGAAGGATCCGGGTCAACCCGACCTTGTCAGCAAGCTCTTCTTGCACTTTCTTGAGGTCATGTGGGCTCTTCATTAGCTCTGCCATTGCCCATTCGATTGCTGATGCTACAGTTTCAGTTCCTCCAAACATGACGTCCTGTGAAAATGAAAATTCAATATATATTAAGCTTTTTAATGCCCGCATCGTTTTCTCACATGCATACATAGTATTAACATAATATAATAAAAATTGTGAGGAGTAAATGGTAAAAATCAAAAACAGTTTTGGAGAAAGTAAAATATATCTTTATTTTAATACGAAGAATTAATGTATAATTATATATATTTATTATAACATATTATGCATACGGATAATATCATGTGTTTTGTCATCTATTCTCATCCCACTGAAATCTGTTGTATTTATGTGTTTTGTCTTCATATGCATGCATATTTAATATTTAATTTTTTATATTAATAAATGCGTATTTTAGGAAAATAATAAATGTGGGTTATTAATGTTCTCGAAAAATGGAAAATAATCATCATTATGGATAACAAAATATATATTATATCACATAAATGCATACATGGTTTCGGCGTTGAAATAAGAAAATACTGAGTTTACGATTATTACAGCAGAATTCACAAATGTATGCCTGAAATTCTTTGTTTTAATGAAAACTATTTTTTATTTTTATTTTTTACTAAATAAGCTACATAAAATATTCATTTAACAGAGTAATTTTTAAGAAATTTTATTTAATTGGACAATGGAGTTCGATTCTAAATGAGATAGAAGTCATTTAAAAAAAAGGTTACATAGAAAATCTACAAATATTAGAAATTTTTTTGAAAGTTAATCAATTCTTTTAATAAAAAATAACTCATTCATATCTCTGAAAGAACAATATGAAATATACTTACCATGATGATGGCTTTGATATGATCTCTAGTGAGTTTAGCAGACTGCAAATCATCACCATCACCTTTGGCAGTAACTCCTTCTTCTTCACTATAAAACGCCATTAATTCATCGACCATATCAGTATCAGCCTCAGCATCAGCTTCACCATCATTGTTATTAATTTTGCCTTCTTCATCTCGGACATTCTTCTTCTTCTTCTTCTTCATGTGCTCATCAATAATGCTATCAATGAACCCATCTAGTGACTCCCTTGCCCTAGCCATCCTCTTATAAAATCCCCTCGCATTAATCCACCCCATCCACGGAAAAAAATCGGCAATATTAAATGCCCCAAAAAGCTTGGAAAATTCTTGCAGAATCTTCACAAATTCATCTTGCCCATCATGTGAAAACGACCCAAATGCTGCCCTATATGTAATGTTCCTCGTCAGAGCAAACACTAATTCGCCTATATTAACTTTTGAGCCTGTTGTGTTCATCACTGTTTGTAATGTTGAGTCCACCTCTTCTCTTACTGACGCCCACGATTCCTCTCGTCTTCTGCTGAAGAGCTTAATCACGCAGATCTTTCGCATTTGTCGCCAAAAGGGTCCGTAGTTCGCAAACGCCATGTCGGCTCTGTCGTAAGTTAGGTATGTTATGGCCACGTTTGCTGGCCGG
The DNA here is from genome assembly GCA_030448925.1 of Citrus cavaleriei. Taxonomy (NCBI): domain Eukaryota; kingdom Viridiplantae; phylum Streptophyta; class Magnoliopsida; order Sapindales; family Rutaceae; genus Citrus; species Citrus cavaleriei. The sequence continues at coordinate 185,892 of JAUJEN010000452.1, read as the reverse complement.
TTTGCGAAGACGAGATCTTGAGCCTGTTCATGATGTAACCAGAAATTTAGTTTATAAATTTTTTGAGCGAATAACTTAGAAAAATATTCTAAGTAAAAGGGTAACAAAGGCACATGCTTTGTTTTATGGTTAGGCAGACTACTTTTTTAACAATCGTGCGCAGTTGGGTAATCGAAGAGTATTGTTGTCCTAAAAAGGATATATATAATTGTTTCTTCAAAATAAAGAGGTTTCCATAACTATTTCATCAATTCACTTGGGGGTCGTAGCCTTTTTTCAAAATAGTTATTGAGAAATACTAAGTTAAGATAGAAACTATAATTTTTGGATGAATAATTTAGAAAAGTATTTTGTTGTTAAATTGGTAGTAAAAAGAAATATAAGATTTTGTAGGAAAAAAGTTTAAAATATATACTCCGATAAGTACAAGAGAGGTCTGATTATTTTTTAATCCGCCCATCTGGTCAATAGAAAAGAATTTAATATCCATTACACATATATTACATCTTCGCTTAAGGGTGGATTTATATTCAAGGGAATATGGGCAACTGACCCAACTTAAAAATAAATTTTCTTTAATTTCATATATATTAATTAACTTTTTGGGAAAAGTGTTTTCTAGTTGGGACAATTTTACAAACAAAATTTTGATATCAAGGTCATGAATTATTATATTCTATTGTAATGAATCAATCTAAATAAGAACTCAAAAAATGAGATAGTGAAAAATTTAATCAATATATCTTTCCAACTTAAGGGGGTTCGTATAGGAAACCTGAAGAACTTCTTTAGCCATGTCCGGCGTCGATACGGCGACGACATGAATTGCTCCCATTTGGAGATGGAGGAGGCCGCCGTATTTCTTGGCAAGGTCTGCGAGGCCGCGGTGAGTCAGTTGGTCCATCATGGCCATGTTGCCGATGATCGGATACCCTTTTGGGCCTGGAGGGTATGGGAGATTTTTACGTAAGGTTGTTAATGAGAAGAGAACGAAAGCCAGTAAGAGAGGAAGAATGATGAAGAAGATTGGTGATGATTGAAGAGTCTGAAGCAGAGAATCCATGGCTGTAAGTCGAATTAATTTGGTTAAGAGATGAGGCCTAAGTGTCAGAAAGTGAGTATTGTAACGTTTTTTATAAATGAGTTGCGTAGGCTCAATTAGGGACACATATCGTTCTGCGTGCCGTTAACCCAATAAGGAGAGAACAGATTTTGATAAGATATGTGAATTTTTTCCCATATTTAGAGGTCCGTTAGCATATACACCATTTGGTTTGATTTGATTTGCTTTCCTGTCTGCTGCTGAAATTAATATATATTACTAACTCTCTTATTACTTTCATAATATTTAATAAATTTCTTAGCACCAAAAAATAAATAAATGAAAATGGTGGTAAATGAGGAATATAAATTACATATTTATTATAAAAAATATCTAAAAGTAACACAAAGTGCAAAAAAAATGACTTCTTATTCATTTTTTATTCATTTTGACACCTATATTTCCTTTATTTATTTATTTTAATTTATATGATTTAATTAATTTATAAGAAATATGAACAAGATTGGATTTGAAGATAATGGTAATATTGTAAAATGATGGTGCTAGAGACCTTATTGAGTATTACAAAACAGTATAGGATAAATGGTATATATTAATTTTAGTAAGGAAAAACTAGCAATCTCCGTGTAAAATCTTGAGTTATGATAATTTAACAAAAAATCTAATAGAGCATTGACAAATTTAAGGTAACATCCAAGCAAGATTATTGTTTTATTAAAAAAATCAATTAACAAAGTAATCTCGCCTAAGTTTATGGTTAATTTTTTATAATGCTCTATCAGCCTTCATTTTCTTTTAAGCATTTCAAAAGTGACATATCCTAAATGATGTGGCACATAATTTAGTTTTGATTTGTTGGTAATGTGACGATGATAAGTCAACTATTACTAATTGATTGGTGCCATTTCATTTGGCATACCAATTTTGTAAGGCTATCGTTACTCCTTTTTTTTCATTCATAATATTTGTAATTGAGTAATGAAAAACTTACAAAGTTTGGTATAAAGTTTTATCCTAAATAATGTGATACATGACATGTCATTCGTTTTGTTAGTGTAGTAAAACTATCTCATTAATGATAGTATCAAAAGTCTATTAACTTGTATCCCAGTTTCATAAGTATATTATTACTTTCTTAATTATTCTTTGACGGTCTTTTTTTTTTAATCGATCTGGATATTTGATCTCTAAATTGAATACGTTTATTTTTCTTTTAAATATAATCATTATGAATGCAAGAATTAAGTTGTTTGCTTTTCTCAAATTAAGGAAGTCTAAAAATCCATACTTTTACATTTTTACCTTTATAAAATTTTAAATAATAAATAAATAAAATTTTGTAAAAATTAAAAAATTCTTATTAATATAAATCCCAATCATTGCGAGTACAAACAATGTGATGAGGGTTAATTGTAGGATTTATGTAAATGAAATAATTAGGCACGGCATTTCGAAAATAATAATAGTAATGAGGCACGGATGGTTGAAAAAATTCGACAAACTAAGTCATTTTGTTTTAAAATAAAAATATTTGAAAAATTGTCTGAAATAATTAATTCCAGTCACATTAAGTATTAAGCGAAAAGGCCCAAAACCAAACCCCCTGTCCCCCTCCTCCCCCAACGCGTCTCTAATAGAGTGTCCAGCTATGCTGTCATTGACGCTTCCAACCTCAGTATTTTGTCTTAATTGCAAATCAGCCGTTGGATTTAAGGCATTCCAATTTAACAACGGTAATGGGATACCAGCAAATCCAGTGCGGTGAATATTATATATAAAAACTTTCCCTTTTACTAAACAAAATCTACAAATCTAAATTAGAAACCCACTCTTAAATCCCCAAATATAATTTTCATCAAAGTTCACCAACCATCGAAAATCCAACCTAATCTGACTTCATCAAATGAACAATTCATTCCTACGTGCAACAGCAATCAAAGGCCTGACTTTGGTCGAATTGTCGATGGTTTTGGTGCAGGGTCTGCAAACTCATATTCAGAGGTGATTCCTTAATGCATAACACCATTTTGGTGTAACACCAACACTAAAAATGTACCTTTTTCACACCAAATTATTATTTCATCTCCAACTTATTTACACTAAAAAGAATATTCTTCTTTTTATTCCTTTAATTCTCAAGAATTAATTCAATTAACACAATAAATATTACTATTACTATAGATAATTAAGTAATAAGTAATTTTATATCGATTAACAAAACAAATATAGAAAATTATTAAATTTGCATTTAATTAATTAAATTAGTACATTACAAAAATTAAACATTACATTAATATAGAAAAATACAATAACAATAATAAGTGCATTATGAAAATTAAACATTACATTAATATAGAAAAATACAATACAATAACAATAATACTCTAGTTATTCGAAATAATTGTTCTAGTTATTCGAAATAATATTGGCCAATATTTTGATAATATCGGAGGATCTAATAATGATCTCCCACAATACTAAATAATTGTTCTATTTATGCTAGTAGTAGTAGCTTTTTTAATTTGTGTTAATTTAATTTTGTATTTTTAATTTTGTAATATGTAATCTAGTAATTAATGTTATTGGCATTTTATTTTTATTATTAAATTTTGTGTTGAATATTTTTTATTTAAAATATTAGTATAATATTCAAAAATTAAAAAATGAAATTAAAAATAACAAAAATTATAATAATAACTTAAAATATTATATAAAATATGACATATATGTAAATAAGATAAAGTAATAAGGATATTTGAGATTTTTTTTCCCTAGCATCAAATATGGTGTAATGAATAGTGTTGCACCAAATATGATGTAACACTATTCATTACACCATTTTGGTGTTACATTGGAGAAGCATTTTACACCAAAAATAGTGTAAAAAGTGATTTGGTGTTAAGTTTAGTGCTACATTAGAGATGCCCTAAATCTTGAGAGTTGAACTTCAGTTATATATAATTTAAATGAAATATGATTGCCCCACTTATGAGTTTATAGAACTTTTTTTTTTAATTGGCCATTTTTGTTGGATTTCACTATTGTTTGGGATTGGTAATTGTGGTATATTGTTTACAAATTTAATTTTGTATGTCTTGATGGTCAAGAATTTGAAATTTAAACTTTTTTTTCTTAATTGAAGGGGTGATTTAAGACATACACAATCTGATTCAAGATATTAAGAAATTTGTAGTATGTAATTTGGCTGGAAAACTTTCCAGCAGCTATTATTAATGTTTGCTTTTAATTTATACAATTTATTTTCTTTAAAAAAAATTAACAGAACATGTTACTTAGAACCATTTGCTGCATATATTATGCAATTAGTTGTTAGGAACTCTTACTTGCATCGAACCAGCTTTTGCGTTTATCATTCAAAAGCTGTTACTCTTATGGAAACTTTGTTGCATATATTCAGCAGTAATAGTTCGCAAAGCCATTAGTTAGTTGAAACTTTTAGCTTAAGAGATAAAATGGTTGTTAAATGGTTGCTGAGGTATCTTAGGGAACCTCAAACAGAGGTGTGCTATACAAAAAAGCGGAGGATTATACAATCAACATTGAGAGATATGTTGATTCAAACTATGTAGGTGATGATGATGAAAGTAGTTCACTGACAGGGTACCTGTTCAGGGTAAAGAGTAATACAGTAAGATAGAATCTTGAAGTCTATTCTGCAATCTGTGATAGCTCCATCCACAACCGGAACTGAGTATGTCACTTTGGCAAAAGTAATGAAGGAGTTAATCTGGTTAAAAGGATTGATTAAGTGAATGGTGTGAGATTTGAGCACTGTTGTGTGTTTTGTGATAGCCAAAGTACGATAGATTTGAGTAAAAATCGGCTGCATCACAAGAGAACAAAATCAGTGTAACCTCTAAAAATCAATGTATTTCCACCGTAAAATCATTGACAATTTATAAACTCAGGAAGAGTGTGTTTGTCTCGTGGATTTAAGCCTAATAAAGCACATAAATATGTGTGTTATTCTCTTTACTGTTTTTGTTCTTATCGGTTTTTTGTTGTATATGACTCTTTTGTGGTGTTTTTTTTATTTGTTTCACAATCAACGTTATCTAAGTGTACCCAAAATAAAAACAAAGTACAAATATAATCATGATTTTAAATGAAAAAGGCTATATATATATATATATGCTCTTAGTACTGCTAAGCTTACTTAGTTGGGATACTCAGTAAGTGTAGCATTATTGATAATTTTTTTAAAATAATGTTGCTGTTTCATATTGTCATTCAAGCTTTTGGGAAGGGTACTAAGCGATTTCTATTAGAATTAGCATATAAAATGTAAATGTGGTTTTGTATATAATTTTGTGACATTAACAGTAAAAGTGTGGATTACTGATATTTAATTAGAAAAAACTTTTCAAAATGGCAACGCAATACATGTTAACATCATATGATGTTACTATGAATTAATAATAACAACAACAACAACAACAACAACAACAATAATAATAATATGTTAACACCAAATGCTATTACAATTAATTTGAAAAAATAATGAAAGAACATATTAACACCATATGATTTTATAGTTGTCTATATGGTCATTATGGATAAAAATTATTTTTTAAAAAAGTAATGACATCGAAAAAGTTAACATTTAACAAAATCTTGTTAAATTAAAAAAAAAACATAAATAAACACAAAGTCTTGTTAAATTCAGGGTAAAGAAGTAGGATGTAAAAGGAAATTGTCAAAATACAGGGGAACTTTGGTATTTTTCCCAGTACTATTGTGAGAAATTTCAGTCATAACAAACCATTGATTCTTTACTGCCACTGTCTTTTGTTTTGTTTTGTTTTGTTGTTTGCAAATTATTATTATTATTATTATTTTCATTAAAGGATCTAAAGCCTTTTCAACTCTTCTCTCCTAAGAAAGGTATAATTTTTCATTTTAGTTTAAACAAGAAACAACTAAAAGAAAGTATAAACTTAGAAGTATTCGTTTGCTGGAGGATTGCTGATAACTCTAGGAAATGAGAGTTATTACATCAATTCTAGACTTGAATCAAGATCACTTAGAAAACAATTAAGGTGTTTTTATTACATTTTGGTTACATTTTGCATCAACATTCATTTTAGTTGAGTCTGAATAAGTTTTGCTTAAATCAAAGTAATTTGTGCTAAAAACAAGTGCATAATTGTAGGTTTTCAGAAGGTCTTGATTCATGAGGGGATGTTGAGGCATTAGATGAGCAAGAGGACGAAAGAAGACAGCCGCAAAAGAAGTAAAACACAATCAGGAATAGTGCAGTGTGGTTGCAGATGTTAGAGAAATCAAATAATGTCAGGAGTAACTGCGGAGAAAACTTAAAGCGAAGATGTTTCTAATTTAATGCATGCACGCTCATGGATTTTTGTTTACCCTAATTTGCAATATAAAAGGGAGGCGTGCACCACATACAAAGGCGGCAAGGCAATTATTATTGGAATAATTTCAAAGGAAAGAAGAAGAAGATCAGAATTGGAGAGTGTTGTTTCGGCAACATTGAAAGAATCATGCAGAATTATTTGGATTTTTCTTTCACCGTGCTCAACTTATATTTATCTTTTTCCTTTACTTGTTTGATGTATCCCTTGATCAATATATTTATGTTTGTTTTTCTCATTCAGAATATGAACTAAAGATACTTGTAGTTGAGTGACAAATAATCCATTGGGTTCTTGACTGTTCTTATAAGTTGTTATGTCATTGCTGTAGCATTTTACTCTAGTAGTTTGTATAATATAACTGTTATTTCGGTTGACCACCCATTTAATAGTTTTAGTTAAGATAGAGCAGCAAAATGACATGTCTTAGCGGATATTATTAGAGTATTACTTGATCTTAAGTTGAGTTTCCTGAATTAAGTTATCTTGAATCCCATAAGGGCAATACTTGAAGTTAGGATTTGTGACACACTAGACATAGGTGTTCACCTTGTAGGGTGGAGAGACTAAAGATCATAATGTCATGCCATAAGTAGATTAGCAACTGGTCATTGTTAGTAGATTTAAGGGTATGAGACTTCCAATATGCGATAGCTGAGGATGCAGATTTATTCTGCCCAGTGCTGCAGCACTTGCCGTAATAACTGGTGCTAATTTGATGAACAAAACAGTCATCCCCATAAGGAGAATTTGATCATTCAACTACTCTAATCTCAATTGAATCTTAGACACATTTAACCTAGTTTATTTCGTTACGGTATTGTTTTATTTAATTCTCTCACAATCCTTAATTACGTTAGAAATCACTTTACAATTGTTTGCTCAGTCCTAAGTTGATTTGTACTATTGTGATTGCTTTAACAGTTTGAATAACATCAATCCCTGTGGAGACGATCTTGAATACTCATCACTTTATTACTTGTCGTGTATACTTGCACATTGGCATTGGTAGTAATTGCTTATAAAAAAAACAACCAACAAGTTTTTGGCGCCGTTGCCGGGGATTGATTGTTTATCTTTAAAGTGTGAAGTAAATCTTGATAACGCCAAATTTGACCTCATTCATTCTATTTATTGGCAGATCGGTACGTGCATGTGCAAAGACAGATCTGTGGTATTCCAATTCTATCCTGAGATTGAAAGGACTGTCAGGAGACTGCGAAGAGAACAAAGGAATTCAAAAACTGTTTCAAGCATGAATAATCTGCAGGATGAGGGAAATTTGAATCCTCACGGGCCCTTACAACCAGTCAACATTCAAGAAGTGAATAACATGCTAATCTGGAGACAATAACAATATTATTTACATGGGTGATGACGAGCTATAAGAGATTACGTTGTGTTAGCTCCTCAGTTGTACACCCGCATCATCGACCAAGTAAAAAGCAATTTTGAGCATTGATGTTTCAAATGTTGCAAACAGTTGGTCAATTCAATGGATTGCCAAATGAAGATCCTCATCTCCATCTTAAATTGTTCTTGGAAGTAAGTGGTGCTTTCAAGATTGCTGGAGCAACACAAGATGCCTTAAGGCTGAGGCTTTTTCCTTATTCCTTAAGAGATCGAGCAAGAGCATGGTTAAATTCGTTATCATCTGATTCCATCACTACATGGAATGAATTAGCTGATAAATTCCTAATGAAATATTTCCCACAAACAAAAAATGCAAAGTTGCGGAATGAGATTACTTCCTTCCATCAACTTGAAGATGAGAGTTTGTACGAGGCTTGAGAAAGATTCAAAGAATTGCTCAGAAGGTGTCCTCATCATGGTATTGCTTGTTGCATTCACAACTTTTTACAATGGGTTGAATCCGAGTACAAGGTTAATGGTGGATGCTTAAGCAAATAGGGCCCTGTTATCCAAATCTTACACTGAAGCATATGAAATTCTGGAGAGAATTGCCAATAATAATTATTAGTGGCCTTCAGCCAGGCAACCAGCAGCAAGACGATCAGCAGGGGGACATAACATAGATGCAATTACAGCCTTATCAGCACAAGTAACCTCATTGACTAACATGGTAAAAGCTATGACATCTGCTCCAGCAACAGTAAAGCAAGTTGCTAAACTTTCTTGTGTATATTGTGGTGAAGAACATGACTTTGATAATTATCCTGGAAATCCAGCTTCAGTAAACTATGTGGGTAATTTCAATCGACAACCTCAGAACAACCCATATTCTAATACTTACAACCCTGGCTGGAAACAACACCCAAATTTCTCATGGAGCAGTTAGAATCGAAATGCTCCAGCATTGAATGGACAAAATAGAAACACACAACCACTTGGTTTTCATCAGCAGAGTCAAGGACAAAAGCATATCAGTCAGGATCCAATCATTTCACTGAAAGCACTGATTAAGGAGTACATTGCAAAGAATGAAGCAAGCGAGTCAAGTATCCTGAGAAACACTGAAAACCAAGTGGGACAACAACAACAATGACGGAGAACTCAAGGAAGCCTACCTAGCAACACAGAAGACCCTAGAAGAGAGAGCAAAGAACACTGCAAGGTAATTAATTTGAGATCTGGAAAGAATGTTGATACCCCAGTTGATGTGACAAAAAATGAGATGAAATTCAATTCAGCACAAAAACCACCTCAAAATGGAAGCATGTTACAACAAGCCCTCCATCAAGACACTGGTTACATGAGCCAAGCTACAGCAACTGTAGAGGAAATTCAACCAGAACATGCTGAAAAAGAAGTTGCAACACCAGTAGCCACAACCTGCACCAAACCAAACAAACAAAGTTTGATATCTCCTGAAGCTACTCAGCAGTTTAGACATCCACCACATTTCCCACAAAGGTTCCAGAAGCAAAAATAAGACAAGCAGTTCAGCAAATTCCTGGAAGTGCTGAAGCAATTACACATAAATATACCTTTTGTGGAAGCTTTGGAGCAAATGCCAAATTATGTGAAATTTCTAAAAGATATCTTGGCACGAAAAAGAAGGCTGGGAGAGTTTGAAACGGTTGCTTTAACACAGGAAAACAGTCATATGCTCCAAAGTAAGATTCCTACAAAAGTGAAAGATCCAGGGAGTTTTACAATACCATGCTCTATAGGAACTAGGTATGCTGGCAGAGTACTTTGTGACTTGGGAGCTAGTATTAATTTGATGCCATTATCTGTATTTGGAGTAGGGAATGCGGACCCAACTGCAATTATGATTTCATGCATACCCTGAAGAAAAAATAGAGGATGTACTGGTGAAGGTTGACAAATTCATCTTCCCAGTAGATTTCATTGTACTGGACTTTGAAGCTGATAAAGAGGTACTCATTATACTTGGAAGACCTTTTCTAGCAACTGGAAAGACTCAAACAGATGTGCAAAAAAGAGAGCTCACCATGAGAGTAAATGATCAGTAAGTCACATTTAATGTACTAGAGGCTATGAGAAACCCTGATGAAGTAGAAGATTGCAATTTCCTAAGTGTAGTGGATTTTGTTGTGAATGAATGAACAACGAATGCACTCGACAAAGTCACTGCCTTTGAGGATGTAGAAGAGGAAGATGTTGCAGCAATTCAGACAGATTGGATGGACGAAAAGCAATCTGATAGGCACAACAGGTTTATTGAACACCTGAATCTTCCAGACAGGGAAGTAAAAACAATTTTACCGTATATTGAATCACCTCATAGTCTTGAATTAAAATTGTCACCTTCACATTTGAAGTATGCTTATCTTGGTCAAAACAACACACTCCTTGTAATCATTTCTTCTACTTGGATGCAAGTCAAGAATAGAATCTAGTAGATTTGCTTGGAAAATACAGAAGAGCAATTGAATGCACCATGGCAGATATAAAAGGGATAAGCCCGTCAATATGCATGCACAAAATCCTGTTAGAAGATTGCTCCAGCAATTCGGTAGAGCACTAGAGAATATTGAACTCCATTATGAAAGAAGTGGTGAAGAAGGAAATCATCAAATGGTTGGATGTTTGAATCATATACCCAATATCAGACAGTTCATGGGTAAAGCCCAGTTCAATGTGTTCCAAAGAAGTGAGGGATGACAATAATAGTTAATGAGAATGATGAACTTATTCCTACCAGGACAGCGACTGGATGGAGAGTATGTATGGATTACAAGAAGCTCAACAAAGCCACAAGGAAAGACTATTTCACACTTTCATTCATAGATCAGATGTTGGACAGACTTGCTGGAAAATAGTACTATTGTTTCTTAGATGGGTATTCAGGATACAACCAGATTGCTATAGCTCCAGAAGATCAGGAGAAGACTACATTTACTTGTCCTTATGGAACATTTGCCTTCAGAAGAATGCCATTTGGGTTATGAACGCTCCAAAGAACTTTTCGTAGATGATGTCTATATTTTACGATATGGTAGAGCGGACTTTAAGTTTTCATGGATGACTTTCATTTTTTGGAGAAATACAATGATTGTTTACGTAACGGAAGAAGTTCTTAAAGATGTGAGATGACCAACTTAGTACTCAATTGGGAAAAGTTACATTTCATGGTGCAAGAAGGCATAGTGTTGGGTCACAAGGTATCCAAGAATGGCATTGAGGTAGACAAAGCCAAGATAGAGGTAATAGATAAACTGCCACATCCAACTTCAATAAAGGGTATTAGGAGTTTTTTATGTCATGCTGGATTCTACAGAAGATTCATTAAGGATTTTTCCAAAGTAGCTAAACCACTATGCTCATTGCTGGAACATGACAAACCTTTTCACTTTGACAAAGATTGCCTTCAAGCATTTGGAGAATTAAAGAAAGCTCTGATCACTGCTCCAGTAGTTATATCCCCAGACTGGACTTTACCATTTGAACTGATGTATGATGCTAGTGATCATTCCGTGGGAGCAGTATTAGGGCAAAGAAAGGATAAGGTTTTTCATTATATATATATTATACAAGCAAAACTTTTACTCAAACTCAGATCAATTACACCACTACAGAGAAAGAGTTGCTAGCAGTAGTATTTGCTTTTGACAAATTCATAGCTTACTTGGTAGGTATTAAAGTGACTGTTTACACGGACCATGCAGCCATCAAATACTTAATTTCAAAGAAGGATGTCAAACCAAGATTAATCAGATGGATCTTATTACTTCAAGAATTTGATTTGGAAATTAAAGATAGAAAGGGGACTGAGAACCAAATGGCAGACCACTTGTCACGGTTGGAAGTAGACACTAGTACATTGATAAGGAGGGGCATCACTGAAACATTTCCTGATGAACAGCTGTTGGCAATACGGCAAGAACAGATGCTGCAGCAGTCAGGACCCCCATGGTATGCAGATTTTGCTAACTACTTAGTAAGTGGGATGCTACCACCTAAGCTGAAGTTTCAGGAGAAAAAGAAATTTCTTCATGATGTGAGAAGTTATCAGTGGGATGATCCACATTTATACAAGTTATGCTCAGATCAAGTAATATGAAGATGTGCTTCCGAAGGAGAAATACACCACATACTAGAGTCATGCCATGTCATATGGGGATATTTCGTGGTCATAAAATGCTTAAAGTTCTCGCAATCAGTTATTCTTACTCTTATTTTTAAATATGCTTATGAATTTGTTAAATGTTGTGATAGGTGCCAAAGGACAGGGAAGATAACTAAAAGACATGAAATGCCATTGACTAACATTCTAGAAGTGGAAGTTTTTGATGTCTGGGGAATAGATTTTATGGGACCCTTCCCACCATCTTTTGGGAACTTATATATCCTTGTTGCTGTGGATTATGTCTCCAAGTAGGTAGAAGCTGCAGCATTACCTACCAATGATGCTAAAACAATGGTGGCTTTTCTTCAGAAAAATATTTTTTCCAGGTTTGGCACTCCTAGAGCAATTATTAGTGATGATGGTACAAATTTTTGCAACAAAGTCTTTGTAGCAGCTATGATGAAATATAGAGTCAGACACAAGATAACACCATCATATCACCCACAATCTAATGGTCAGGCCGAAGTGTCCAACAGAGAAATTAAACAGATCTTAGAAAAAATAGTGAACCCAACGAGGAAGGATTGATCTTTACAACATGACTTCTCATGGGCCTACGAGAAATACAAAACTCCCACTTCTAGAATTGTTTATGGAAATGCTTGTCATTTGCCATGAGAACATAAAAGCACTTTGAAGAAATTAAATTGGGATATTCATACTGCAGCAGAGCAAAAGAAGCTTCAACTTTGTGAGCTTGATGAATTACAGCTATTTTCATATGAAAGTGTAAGAATCTATAAAGAGAGGATAAAACACTGGCACGACAAGCATATTCAGCACAGGCAATTCAACCATGGTCAATTAGTGTTGCTCCACAATACAAGACTAAGATTATTTCTGGGAAAGCTCAAGTCACGACGGTCTGGCCCGTTTAAGCTGTTAAAATTTTATTCTCATGGAGTTGTTGATCTTCTAGATGAACAAACAGGTCAAGAATTCAAAGTTAATGGACACAGGGTTAAGCATTACATACATCCAGCAGTAAATTGTTCAAAGGAGGTGTTACTCCTTAAAAAACCCAGTTATTGAACAATGAAAGAAGGTCAGGCTAAAGGACCTTAAATCAAGCGCTCCATGGGAGGCAACCCATTGTGGAGATAGCTACTTCAAACCAATTTTGATCTCCTTTTGTTTTGTTGACAAGCTTTCCCTCCTTACCATTTTATTTAATTTTGTTATTTCATTCTAGCTATTTAATTTTATCTTTTCAAATTATTGCATTATTTACTTTTGCTATCATTTGATCCATTTAATTTTAATTTTAGAATTAATTTTAGTTTGTGGGAAGTATATGTGACAATTAAATTCCATATTGACAAGTGAGGTTGTATGGTGGCAGAGTGCAGAGGTGAGCCACGTGTCAGAGGCTTTAGTGTGTAGTATGCATTGCTGAGTAGCGAATGGGTCAACCAATTTTACCGTTCTGATAAATTAAAGATGGAGCCTCTCACTTACCGTTGGAAATAAATCATGACAGATGGAAACATGGATGTGGATAGAAATTACGAATAAATCTCCGAAATTAATGCCTTAATTTTACTAGCCGATGTTTTTGGGATATGCACATTAAATTCAAAATATTTTCTTCCCTCATTTATCTTTAGTTACCATATTTATCTTCAATTAAAGTCCACTATAAAAAAGAGTCACTGTGCTTAGTGCTCTACGAAACTATTTCCCATCTCCTTCGCAAATACAATTCTCATAATTTGTTACTGCTACAACAATGCCGAGGTATAAGAAAACAGCCAGCCATCTCAAAGATCCGTCACGCTTCTAGAGTTACCATGCCGAATAAAAATATGAAGAATTCATAGAGCCGCGTAAAATTCTAGAAGAAAAAGGGTTTCAATTTCCAAAACAACTCACTGGAATTGTGCAAACAATTCACAATGCTACAGCAAAGCGAGGATGGTTAGAGTTTTGCAACCACCCTCGAGATCCTGTGCTACCAGTAGTCAAAGAATTTTATGCCAATTTGGTAAGCCCTGATCAGCACAACATTTGGGTAAGAAACACACTTGTTCTATTAGACTCCCGCGTTATAAATGCTTTTTATAATTTACCTACTGAAATTAATTGTGAGTATGCCAAGTTGCGTGATAAATTAACCCCGAGAAAGTGGAACACCATTTTCACAACTCTTACAATAGAAGGGGCATCATGGGCTAACGAGGAAGGGCGTGTAGTTAATATGATAGATTTGAAACCTATTGCTAAGGTGTGGGTGAAATTTCTAAAATCTAGGCTTATGCCCACCACTCACACGACTACGGTTTCGCAAGAGAGGTTGGTCTTGTTATATGTCATTGTTCGAGGGCTTCCCATAGATGTGGGTAGCATCATCGCAAAAGAAATCCGAGATTGTGCAGTTAAGACTCACCGAACTGCTGCCTTACTATTTCCTTCACTCATCACCAACATTTGTGTAGTTTCTGGTGTTCGTCTTGACGCCAGAGATGACCATGTCAAGAATGATGGTGCCTTTACGACACGTACCATTGAGAGAGTTGCTGATGAGAGTGCTGGAACAACCACTGAACCAGCTGTTGTAATAGGAGCAAGACGAGCTATTAGCTTAGAACAGACCATCGGACCTGACAGTATAACTTCGATGTCTGGCTTCGAGAGGGAAAAGCGATCGGTTTTGGAGTTATCTCTGACATGGACAACCAACTACACCAATTTGCTGTGAAACGCACTCACCGGAACTTAATTCACTTTCCGTGATCTGATTTTGACACCAACACCATAGGTGCTCCCAGGTGAAGAAGCCCTTGAGATGAACCGGAGATGAACCACAAGCAGAGGTAGAATCAGAAGATGCTGAACCATCTGACCCACTTGAGGAAGAATGTGACAAGTCTGAGACTGATAGCTCACCCACAGAGGCAGAGGACAATTCAGAGAAAGAACGTGAGGAACCAATCATCCCAACCCAGCCCAAAACCAGGAAAAATCACATTATTCAAGAAGAATAGGAGGAAGACCTTGAAGAGGAGTCGTCTATTCCAGTCCTTGCGGGCAAGGGAAATGACAAGGGTAAAGTAAAAATGGCAACACCTCCAGCCTCTGAAGATGAAATGGAAGCGAGTTGATCTTGCTGCGGCTGAGTTACGCCTTACACTGAACAAGCCAAGCAACTACTTGCGATCATTGCATCATCACGGTGAGGGCCGAACAGCGATGTATCAACTCCAATTCCTCCACAGCAAACTCCTAGCCAGCCTGTTCGCACCAGTCCTCGACAATCCAACAAAAGAAAAGACAGTACGTCTAAAGGCACTACTACAACAACCCCAGCCACAATTCCTCTCACCAGCCCTACGACGAAAAAGACAAAGACATTGCCAGCTACTTCCCCACGAGCTTAAAGGCGGTGCATCCAAGATAGCGAGTCGTAGATCGCCACCTGGAGTATTCTTTCCTTACTAGTTCATTTAAAAAAAAAAAACTTTTCTTTCCTTCTATTTTTCAGTTTGTGTGGTATTTTCTAAAGTCTTTCATATCCTTGTCAATTCGTGTGCATTTGTTATCTATGCTTGTGAGGACACAACACCTCTCAAGTTTTGGGGGATTGTATTCCAAATGCATGTGTTTATGTTTGTGTTGCGTGAAGCTCTGTTATCTAATATTTGTGTATGGATTTGAAGACCTAATGAAGATAAATTGAGTGTTATTTAGTATTTATGAGAATGCCAAGTAGAGATAGTTATAGATGGAAGTGAAATTATGTCCCGGCACTTAAACTTTGGTTGAATTGTATGAGACTGCTAGAGCAGAGCCCAAAGAATAGACAAGATCTTAAGTTTGGGGGAAAAGCAAGTGTGACTGACTGTGATATCTATGAAATGAACTCTGCTCCAATGGCTCAAGTTGCTGAGTAACCAGATCTGAGTATATACCCCATATGCAGAATTGTGTTAAAGGTAGCGAGAGTTATGAGCAATGCTGTAGCAAATGAAAAAAAAACTTAAAGAAGTCATTGTCTAAGGCATTGAGTAGCCAGGTCTGTTCATGAGCCTCATGTTCAGCCTTGAGTAAAAGATACCTCTAGATAAGATTATACTGCAAATATTGCTGCAGCAACTCTGATCTGGGCATGGTTTGAGTAATTGGGTGTCATCATTACAAGTGATTGACATTCACATGAAAGATAAATGTTACAGTGAGGAGGTTGATTACTCCCCAATTTATTCAATATTAAAAAAAAAACATCACAGTTTGAGTATGTGAAATTTTTGCTACCCCATTTATGAATGAAGTGTTATCACTGCTGAAATTCAGGCAGTCCCTTGGCGATGTTATAGCATCTCTGGAATTCAATCAAAGGATCACACACACACTATGGACAGAAAGAAGCTTAAATCTAGAACTGATTTACTATGGTCATTTTGTATGATTGGGATTGTGATCTGAAAGTGGAAGAATCCTTATAAATTTGATAAAAGAGCTAAAGTTGTGTGCATGATTGTTTGCGGGAAGTGTTAGTATGTGTCATTACTTGAGGGCAAGTAATGGTTTAAGTTTGGGGGTGTGATAACTCTAGGAAATGAGAGTTATTACATCAATTCTAGACTTGAATCAAGATCACTTAGAGAACAATTGAGGTGTTTTTATTACATTTTGGTTACATTTTGCATAAACATTCATTTTAGTTGAGTCTGAATAAGTTTTGCTTAAATCAAAGTAATTTGTGCTAAACACATTTGAATAATTGTAGGTTTTCAGAAGATCTTGATTCATGAGGGGATGTTGAGGCATTAGACGAGCAAGAGGACGAAAGAAGACAGCCGCAAAAGAAGTAAAACACAATCGAGAATAGTGCAGTGTGGTTGTGGATGTTAGAGCAACCAGTACTGTAGTAATCTGGGAGCAATGCGGGAGAAAACTTAGGCACGGGTTAGCGCATGTTTCCTAATTTAATGCATGCAAGCTCATGGGATTTTGTTTACCCTAATTTGCAATATAAAAGGGAGGCGTGCACCTCATACAAAGGCGGCAAGGGAATTATCATTGGAATAATTTCAAAGGAAAGAAGAAGACGATCAGAATTAGAGAGTGCTGTTTCGGCAACATTGAAAGAATCGTGCAGAATTATTTGGATTTGTCTTTCACCATGCTCAACTTATACTTATCTTCTTCCTTTACTTGTTTGATGTATCCCTTGATCAATAGATTTATGTTTGTTTTTCTCATTCAGAATATGAACTAAAGATACTTGTAGTTGAGTGATAAATAATCCATTGGGTTCTTGACTGTTCTTATAAGTTGTTATGTCATTGCTGTAGCATTTTACTCTAGTAGTTTGTATGATATAACTGTTATTTCGGTTGACCACTCATTTAATAGTTTTAGTTAAGATAGAGCAGCAATGGCATGTCTTAGCGGATATTATTAGAGTATTATTTTATCTTAAGTTGAGTTTCCTGGATTAAGTTATCTTGAATCCCAAAAGGGCAATACTTAAAGTTATGATTTGTGACACACTAGACATAGGTGTTCACCTTGTAGGGTGGAGAGACTAAAGATCATAATGCCATGCCATAAGTAGATTAGCAACTGGTCATTGTTAGTAGATTTAAGGGTATGAGATATCGATAGTTGAGAATCTTGATTTAATACTTGATCTTAGTAATAACTAGTGCTAATTTGATGAACAAAACAGTCATCCCTATAAGAAGAATTTGATCATTCAACTACTCTAATCTCAATTGAATCTTAGACACATTTAACATAGTTTATTTAGTTACGGTATTGTTTTATTTAATTCTCTCACAATCCTTAATTACGTTAGAAATCACTTTACAATTGTTTGCTCGGTCCTAAGTTGATTTGTACTATTGTGATTGCTTTAACAGTTTGAATAACATCAATCCCTATGGAGACGATCTTGAATACTCATCACTTTATTACTTGTTGTGTATACTTGCACATTGATATTGGTAGTAATTGCTTATAGAAAAACAACCAACAATTGCCCCTCTTCTTTGGGATTGTTTAAAGGAAAATGCTGCTTTCCCCGGGTCAAACCCCGAATTAAACCAAAACAACACCGTTTTGGTTTCTTTTTTTTTTCTTTTTTGCTTCCATGAAACGTAGTCGTTTCAATAACTGTGATGTAGCTAGATGTTGATGCAACTAGATTAATTTCTTGCCTTTCTGCTTGATAGGTTTCTTCGTGCACTTGTTCAGCTGAATCTCTCTTCTTATTTCTCTTCCTCTTTAAGTGGGTATGCCAATAGTTTTTATTTCATTATTTTATTGCCATGTTGTTGGCGTGTTTTGATGATAGTATCCTCTTCTTCCTTGGTGTAGTTCCCATGTTTTATATCTGGCCTCAGGTAGTTCATCCATCGCAGCCTGCAACTCTTGCCACTCCTTGATAATTAAACAACAATTATCAACAATAAGAAATAAAGATCCCATATATTATTTGATGTGATTTTTATAACTTGATGTGATCTATTAATACCAGCAAACTTGGGAAGTTGAGCCCAATTCCAGTGGCCATATTTCAGAATATAAGCTCTTAACTTATCATTTTCTTCTTTACTCCATGCACCTTTCTTCATTCCTCTTCCATCATACATTGGAGCTCTCACCATTTTTGATAACTCACTCACCACTCTCACTCTCTTTCTGTGGATGTGTTGAAAATCTTAATTTGCCCCCAAATCCTTTTCATACAAAACAAGATTTGTTTAAGAGGAAATTTCCCCAATTTGGATTTTAAACAAAACGAACAATACGAAGAGGAGTGGAAGAGGATTGGGTTATGTCGTTCCCTGGTGAACGAAGAGGAGAAAACGAAGAGCAAAGGAAGAGGAAAACAAAGAGGAGAGGAGCGTTTGCTTTTGCTAGGGTGAAAGCAGTGGCGTTTTGAAGAAGAAGAAAGCGTTTTGTTTTAGCTTTCGGGGTTTGACCCAGGGTAAATAGCAGAACTCTTGTTTAAATATAAGATTCAAAGCAACTAATGATTTGTAAATAAAACAGAAAAATAATATCTTTTAAAAAATAAGAAAAGTCAATTTATTCTATTCTTAAAGATTTTATAAATTTACAAATCTTGCCAAAATATTGGGGTATTTCTTGGAACGTCTTGAAAATGTAAATAGATAAATATCTTGCACTTAGTCATGCACATTACATATAAATAACAAATAAATATAGAGCTTCTCAAATGCGGATGATAAAATATGAATCTTGTGCGCATGCAATTATAAGGCAATCTGGACTCAAGCGTTAAAAGAGAAAAGTATACTAAAATCTATATATTTTTATTTTAGTTTCATCCGTAATTCATATTTTAACGTCCACTCTTAAGAAGTTCTATAGATAAATAAATTTCTAAAAATACGTATATATGTTCAATTGAGCTTATTCAATTTTGCAAGACAATTGTCTGAAGGCTTAGGTAGAGGGAAATATGCAACTGAGCATCCAGGATTAAGTTGTTCAAACCCACAAACACAAACAAACACACAACCAAATAAATAAGAATGATTAATTTGATACGATGATTGGATGCGGGTGTTCTCTTAAGTAAATAAATATACTCAAACCATAATTTTTTTGTACAAACAATAATTTGCTTGATTTTAATAAAATAGAAGGATTAATTAAAAAGAAAACTCACTTATGGTTAAGGAGAAAATAATGGAGTATATTTAGTCAAATCAGCCCCAAGGCAAATCCATTGTCCACCTCTAAAGGGAATGAAAGCTCCAAGTCTTGTATTATGATTCTATTTACAATTCAATAAGTCAACAAATCAAATATTTCAGCTGTTACATTTTATAAACTGGCTAGATTCTAATTATTATCCTAATATTTTTGTCCCGAATGCATATATGAGACTTATCTTGGATAAAGATAGTTAATTTCATAATTTGTCCTTTGAGCAAAGCTTGACTAGTGATAAATAAACTTTACTCCCTCAAACATCCAAGTTTGATAATAAGAACAAGCAAGGCTAGTCAACACAGTCGTAAAACAACCAGAAGACATTGATCGACCTTGTGAAATAGTGACAACCGCCCTTTCATTTTGGCTTGATTATGCCGGTTTCCGTCAGCAATGCCACTTGGGTTTGATTCCTACAATTCTCCCTTCATTTTCTAACCAACTCCAGGGACCAAACTGGCTGTTTTCGCCGGCGATCTGCCATTGAATATTCACGGCTTTAGGAGCTCGATTTACTACATTCATCGCGCGTTGGAGCCTACTACCACCATCATTAGAGTCAGCATGCCCTGAAGGGCCTAACCTGAGCTTCTCGACCACCATGCTTGACTACCGGTGACCTTTGACCGACAAGGGCAATTTGGTAAGGTCCTAAGACCACTACCAAACACCCATGGCTTCAGCAGCCACCGGAGGAAATGATCCACTAGATTTCACCTACGTTCAACCCATTGACTGACAACATCTAACCCAGCAGCACTTACATCAAAATGGCAAACCTAGGTCACGGGATACCCAACACACCGTCGGCGCCATTCTCGACATCGGCGATGTTGTAACACGATCGCTATTGCCACCCTCGAACCTTCCCAACACAACCTTGCCCACACTGACATCCCAACAATCACCACCAACCACTTGTAATGACCTAACTCGTTTGGATACTTGAACCCATTCCACCAACCCAACCTCCCTAAACCGTGGCACCAACATCAACCCCAAGCCTTCATATGTTTATGCTCTCAACTCGATTACTGTCCTCAACTTTAGTGCCACTTTAAGACCACAAAAGTCTATTGTAGATGTAAGTAGTTCTCTTGCTTTGTCGATTCATGAAAGTTCGATTACACAAGGTGAACCAATTTCTCCTTCTGAAATTTGAGAGATGGCTGAGCCTTTTAAATTAGTTTTTGTTGGTAAGTTTTCTTTTGGTCACCCTCTCATGGATATTATTCGAAATGTTTTTGTTTCTTTAGGGCTGAAAGGAAATCCTCATATTTCCTTACTTGATAATAGACACATTTTGATTAAACTATAAATGGAGGAAGACTATTCTCATATATGGGTTAGATAGAGTTGGTATGTTAATAGTCGAAGGATGCGGGTTTTTAAGTGGTCTACTGACTTCTATTGCTCGGTATAATCTCCCATTGTTCCTGTTTAGGTATTTTTTCCTCATTTACCTATTTATTTTGTTCACTGTAAGCCTACACTATTTTCAATTGCTTCTGCTGTTGGTACTCCTTTATGAATAGATCATGATACAGCCTCGATTAATAGGCCATCTCTGGTCAGGGTATTGGTAGAGTTTGACATTTCGCAGCCTTTGTTGCCATGTATTTGGATTGGTAAGGGCAATTCAGGTTTTAGGAGGATGTTATTTTTAAGCGGGTTTCAACTTATTGTGACTTATTAATCATCTATCAAAATACTTACATGAATCGCGATAATGGAACCACGTAAATAGCAAAAGTCAAATCGAATATGTTTATTATCAGTAAAGGAAAAAATTTGTAGCAAAAAACAAAATAACATGCGGCAAATGGCTTGACAAAAAGCCAAAAAATACCTGTTCAGTGAAATTTTTTTTGAGTTTGATGAAGTAATAGAACCGTCATGGCATCTGATTTGGTGGTTGAGGGCGATGTTGAGATGAAGGCTTGATAGAAGGTTGGGTTGAATGAGCCGAGTTGGGTCGTGGTGGTTGTTGGGATGTCAATTGAAAATGGCGTGTTGGGTATTTTTGCGACTAGGTTTACCTGATGTGTTGTGAAATCTAATGGATCATCTCCAGTGCTTTAAAACCATAGGTGTTTGGTAGTGGTCTTAAGACCTCAGTGTGTACCAAATTACCCAGCCGGTAAATCGATAGTCAAGCTCGGTGGCTGGGAAGCTCAATCGATAGACCCTTCAAGCAACGCTAAGTCCAATTATGGTGGCGGTAGGATCACGGCGATGTAAATCGAACTCTAAATGAATATCCAACTGATCGATAAGCGGCTTGGTCCTTGGGGTTGGTCCGAAAATGAAGAGAGAATCGTAGGGAACTAAATCCAGGTGGTGGCGATGTGGGTCGAATGAGAAGGTTATTCTTGTTGTTTGCATGCTTTCGATCAAGCGTCTTGGTCAATTTAGCGGCATTGACGACGGACAAGCGGCAAAGGCGTAGCTCAAGCTTCCGATCAGTACCTCCATTGACCGGTGAAATGGCCGGAAACGCGAGATCCATCTGGGTCGAGTCACTGTTGTCTAAGTCGGGTTTGCTTGTTGTCCGGGTCTTATTTTCAAACTTTCTTTTATTATTTATTAATATGATAGATATAGACTATGGAGACTACTTCTTTCATTCTTTTTCCAGTACTCCCTTGTATATTTCTCAGAAGAACTTATTTTCTCACCTCTACGCAGTTACTTATTGCTTTGGAGTTGACTAGGCTAACCATGAAGATTGTGAAGTAAAATCTTTGGTGGGCCTTCGGGTATAACATTGCAAGTTTTCATGAACCATGCAGAGATAGACGTGTTCTTGTAATAACACAAAACTATATTATGTGTAATGCATTGAATACATTACATAGATCTAACCCATACATTATATGGGTTCCACTTTTGACACAAAATAAATTATTGCATTTCTATATTGCATGTTGTGGGAGGACCTAGAAGCTAGGGATATGCTTCCCATAGAAAATGAGCACTAGCAAAATCATCGATAATAATATAGTATGTACTACACTAGTATTTTGTAAGACTTTCTTACAACTTATATAACTTATATATATGTATCTGGGGGAATTATGCGGTTAGGGATTCGATGTAAGAATCCCTGACCTTTTTTTTTCATTTGTTGGCTTCTCCCACCATATGCAGCCAAACCATTTTACCCTAGAAAAGCACTCTATATTAGAGATCTGATCCATTTTTAGTAAGGAATTCCTTATATAGTAATAATTAAATTAAACGACAAAAAGTGCCAAAAAAATTACATGACAAAACATATTGTGTATTTATATACATATGTATATAGATAATAAGGGATCAAATAAAAGACCAAAAAAAAAAACCACTCTGATGCATTATATTTTACTTTCTAGTTTGTTAAAATCTCCTTATTTTATCTTTTACCTTATTTCTTAATAAAATAAGAGATTCTCTTATTAGAAAGGAATTATACACACACATATCTATGTATATATATGTATGTACGTGTGTGTATGTATGTAGTGGTCAAAAAGTTTTTCTT
The DNA here is from genome assembly GCA_030448925.1 of Citrus cavaleriei. NCBI lineage: Eukaryota > Viridiplantae > Streptophyta > Magnoliopsida > Sapindales > Rutaceae > Citrus > Citrus cavaleriei. Next base: position 162,664 of record JAUJEN010000452.1, on the reverse strand, counting down.
ACATTATTAATTTTTTTCTTATATCTACATACATGTTTACTCTAGTATTTAATGATTACTCTGGCATTAGTTTCTTTGCCACTACGATATCGTCAATAAAGTTATTTTGTGATGAACTGGATTTAGCTAGACTATATATCTACGTCTTCATTGTGTATTTTTAGTGTAGAAATTTTGTATAAATGTATCGCCATGTTATTAAGTATTTTATTTATAAAAAGTGGAAATTGGAATAATATAATTCGGTTAAAGCGTTGTTGTTGTTGCAAGGTCGTTTGCCTTTTAATTTCCTTCGGAATATATTGCATCCAAGACAATATATTTTTATTTTAATTGAACTTAAACAGTGTTGAGGAACATTTCTTTTAGATTCTTGATGTTTGCATCAGAGACCATAAATTATTATGCGCTATATATTCTAGTACATATAAATTAATTAAACTTGAACCACATTGAGGAACATTTCTTCCAGATTCTCTTTGTAATTGGGGATCTAATTTTATCAAGAGAGAAAAAAAAAAGGTCTTGTGTATAAGCAATTGGCTCGCGATTAAGTATGGATAATTTATAAATTGATAACGTTAACTAAAAAACGCATTGTTGTTGAAATCAAGACAACTCAAGATTAGCACAAAATTAATTGACAATTTGATCAAAAATCGAATCCTTGACTTTTGCCAATTCACTATGATTGATTCCCTAAGAATTATTCTTTCCTTATTTTCCTTTGTTACTATTGCTGCCTGCTATAAGTAATGTATTACCTTTTACATTTAGATTCATCTAGTAAAAGGTAAAATTTCATTAGTGGCAATGAGAAGTATGTTACGGAAGCGCGGGTTGAGCAATTACTAATATTCTAGTGACTGCGACTTTTAGAGAAATATAATTGTGGTAATAAATAAATGCAAAAAAAACACAATAATTTATGTGGTTTGGCGTAATGCCTATGTCCACGGGTAAAGACTGAAAAATAATTTTACTAAAAATGAGAAATTACATAAATGGGAAAAGCTCTCAAAACCCACAACCCCAATACACTTAAATGGAATCTCACTAGAATACTCAAGTGGAAGCTCTCTTAAATCTCTCAAATTACTTCACTTGCAATTGCTCTCAACTGTCTCAATTAGGATGTGATTTGAAGTTCTTCATCTCCTCTCTATTTATAGGCAAGCAATGCTTACCTACCGTTTCCAATTTGGCTACAATTTGCCATCACGTTGAGCTAGAACTTGCATTGCATGCATTAAAGTCATGCATATTTGTCAACAATTGCATGTGAAATTTTTAACATCACCGAATTGTATCAACCAAATTTTTAAAACTTTTTTCATGCTTTCAAGACTTAATTTTTTTCTTTTATACTTTCCCATATTCAAGTCAAAATTTCAATAATTCTTCACATTGACTTGAATATTACGGAACTCCCAGTACATCAAATCATCATCCAATCTCTGCCTTCCTCACTATTTTAAACTTGCAAGATATTGATCAATTTTAGACAATACTCAAACTTGATCGCTGTCACCACCTTAGTTAACATATTTGCAGGATTCACTACAGTCTTGATTTTTTATAGAAGAATCTTCCTCACATCTATAATTTCCCGTACAAAATGAAATCATACGTCGATGGGTTTCATACGTGCATGATAAACTTGATTCTTTATTAAGTGAATAGCACTTTGACTATCGCATTATACATTAATGTGCTTCTGTACCAATCCCAAGTTTTCAAGCAAGCCTTGTAACCAAATAGTCTTTTTAACAGCCACTGTAATTGTCATGTACTCAGCCTTTGTGGTAGTGGCGTAATGTGAACTTAGCAGTTGGCCCTCTAGCAAAAGTAAAAATATTTTCGGTAGTTGACCACCGTTTGTCCAAATCACCAACATAATCAGAATCAACGTATCCAATCATACCTTGACCAAGTGTATCATCTCGTTCAAACAGTGAACCAACATCCATAGTCTTTTGAATGTACCGTAGAATTCATTTCACAGCTTGCCAATGTCCTTTATCAGTATTATGCATATACCTACTCACTATACCAACTGCATGTGAAATGTCAGGCCTTGTACACACCATTGCATACATCAAGTTACCCGCTACATTTGAGTACGGAACTTGTGACATGTATTCTCGTTCCGCATCTGTTGAAGGAAATAGTTGTGCAAAAAATTTGAAATGAGAAGCCAACAGGATACTCACAGGTTTTGTTTGTTCAGCCATGTCAAACTATTTTAGTACATTCTTCAAATATTGCTTCTTATATAAGTTGACTTTGTTACGAGCTCTATCTCTGCATATCTTCATGCCAAGAATTTTCTTAGCTTCACCCAAATCTTTCATCTCAAATTCTTGATTGAGTTGAGTCTTTAACTTCTTAATCTCATCTTTACTTTTAGATGCTACTAGCATATCATCAACATACAAGAGCAAATATATGAATGATCCCTTGTGTAGCTTGCGAAAATACACACAATGATAAAATTTATTTCATGTGTACCTTTGCCCTTTTATAAACTGATCAAAATACTTATACCACTGCCTCAGAGATTGTTTCAATCCATAAAACAACTTTGTCAACTTGCAAACCTAATTTTCCTTTCTAACAATCTTGAATCCATCTGCCTGAGTCATTTAGATTTCCTCTTCCAAATCACCGTGTAAAAATGCAGTTTTCAAATCAAGTTGAACTAGTTCAAGATCAAATTACGCAACCATGGCTAGCAAAATTCGAATAGACGAGTGTTTTACAACTGGAGAAAATACCTTATTATAATCTATTCATTCCTTCTAAGCATAACCCTTCGGTACCAATATAGCCTTGTGTTGAATTTCATTCTTATGAGGAAATCATTCCTTCTTTGCATATACCCATTGCATTCAATTGCCTTCTTTTCCTTAGGCAATGTAATTAACTCCCAAGTTCTATTTTTATAAAGAGACTACATTTTTTCATCAATTGCTAACTTCCACTGTATATTTTTCAGGGCTACTTATTGCTTTTTTGTAAGTGGAAAGAACATCATTATCTATAATTGATCATTATTTATAACTGAAAGTGCATAGGCCACCATATCAACAAAACAAGCAGGTTTACGAATTTCCCTTCGTGTTTGTGAATCTCCCTTCGTGACCTTCTATATGCAATTGAATCTTATTGCTGTGAATGTTCATAGGTCAAAATATCTTCTTCATCTTCAGTCAATGGAGAATCATTATTTGTCTCCTCAACACCGACTGAATCATTCTAAACTTTTTCAAACTCCACATGCTGTAAAATACTACTGGTTTTGTCATCCTTTTGTGAATCTTTTTGTTTCAACATGATTAATTCATCAAAAGTCACATCTTTGATGAAAATAATCTTTTTTGTAACAGGACACCAGAGACGGTATCATTTTACTCCACCATTTGTACTCATGAACAATGCTTTCTTTGCTCTTGGGTCTAACTTAGATTCTTTTACATGATAATAGGCAGTGGAACAAAAGACATGTAAAGAATCATAATCAGTAGCAGGCTTACCAGTCCACATCTCCATTGGTGTTTTGACCTCAATTACAGCTGATGGCAAACGATTGATCAGGTAGCACGCATATACATTTGTCTTAGTCCAAAACTCCTTGCCCAATCCAACATTGGACACTATACATTAAACTTTCTCCAGTATAGTTCGATTCATGCGTTCTTCTACCCCATTCTGTTGTGGTGTATCTCAAACAGTGAAGTGTCGCACAATGCCCTCATCTCGACATATTTAAATAAATGGATCATTCTTGTACTCACCACCATTATCTGAGCAAAGTCTTTTGACTTTTCGACCAGTCTGATTCTCGACCATTTTCTTCCATTTCAAAAGATGTCCAAAATTTCATTCTTGTTCTTCATTAAATACACCCACACTTTTCTTGAATAATCATCAATAAAAGTAACAAAATAGTGCATACTTCCGAAAGAAGCTATTTTGGTAGAGATCACATTCTTGTGAACATAGTCCGAGAATCCACTTTTATATAAGTGAATTCTTGAACCAAACTTTACTCTTGTTTGCTTACGAACACAATGTTCACAAAATTCTAATTTGCAGAATTTACACCTTCGATAAGTCTTGTTTTTAAAAGTCTGCAATGCTTTTTCATGACATATATGTCACAACTTGGTTTATACGAATCTGCATCTTTTTGTTGATCTTGATCCGATTAATACTTTCTTGAAAATAATACAAGTTATTTTTTCTTGTACCTTTTATCATTGTCAGTGCGCCAGCTACTGCCTTCAACAATACATCTCTCAGAGTGATTGTGAGCCATTTAGATTTTAGGACTCCTAATGAGATGAGATTTTTCTTCAAACTTAGTACGTCGCGAACATTTGTCAAGACTTGGATCGAGTTGTCATGATTCTTGAGCTGGATTGAACTTATTTCTATGGTTTTACAGGTATTGTCATTTCCCATGAAAACAACTCCACCGTCCAACTCCTTAAAGCTAGAAAATAGGTCCTTGTTAGGACACAAATGATAGGTATAACCCGAATCCAAAATCTACTCATCTGAATGACATGTCAACGTCATGTCAACCATACTAAAGTTTGACTTCTGACCATGCTTTGCTACACATGCATCAAAAGTAGCATTCCCCTTTTGTAACTTATGACAATTTTTTTTGTAATATTCTTTCTCGTGACAAATAGCACATTCATCTTTGGCAGGCCTCCCTTTAGACCTGCTCTTTTTTCCAGATTTGTGGCTTTGTCAATGACCTTTCGCTATCAATACTTCTGTAATTGTATCTCTGTGATCCTTTGTCTTTCTTTCTAGTCTTAAAAATTATACCTGCATCTGACGCCGAATATTCCGTGAAGTAAAGTGGTGGTGAGATGATCACATTCATTAGGAAGTGAATTCAACAACAACAATGTCTTATCTTCATCTTCAAATTTCTCATCCAAATTTAGCAAATCTACTAATATCTTATTGAATGAGTTCACATGGTCATTTATCGACATGCCAGGTGCATACGTGAATCTATAGAGTTTTTTCTTAATATAAAGCCTATTTTCAAGGCTTTTCCTCATGTACTTTTCTTTTAGCGCCTCTCATAATGAGTACTTTTGATCTTTAGCCAGACATAAGCGAATAGTACTACATGCATGTCCATTAATCTTTATCCACTCCTTGTAATCCATCTTGTCAGGTTTTTCTTCAAGAGCGACATCCAACTCTTGCTGACATAAGACATCGACCTCGCATTACCGCGTACAAAATTATTGATACCATGATTTCTCCACTTCAAACTTTACATTAGTCAGTGATTTCGTAGATGAAAGGCACGACAATGCCTCTACCATCATACTTAACTCAAATGATCAGTGCCTTCAACAACTATTTACACTTGAAAAATAGTCTCTATGATGTTAATTTCGCGTGAAAACACCAAGAAAATTCCCAGGAGAATGGAGGAGTCACAACGGTTCCACTTAAAACCTAGACTCCTTAGGCTCTTATCGCCTTGTTGACAAAACTTTTCTAAACATTGATAACTCTATTAAATAAGGGTTATCATGGTGTTTTTATGCTTAAATCAACATTACTTAGAGAGTAATTGACATATTTTTACTGCATTTTAGTTATATTTTGCGTGAGCATACATTTTAGTTCACTCTCAATAAATTTTGCTTGATTTAGAATAATTTGTGTGCTTAATTCATATGTATAATTGAAGGTGACCGGAAGCTCAAGATTTAAGGAATGAATGCTGCTGCAATAGGCTTGTAAGGATAAAGAAAGAACATGGTTATAGAAGAATTGAAATAAGTCTGGAACAATGCAGATGTTGTAGCCAATGTTGTAGCACTATTGCTGTAGCAATCTTGGAGCAACGACAGAGAAGATTTCACGTGAGATTCTTAGAAGTGGAGTTTCTTAAACTGGAAGATGCGCCCCTAGGCTTTCGATTGCCCTAATTCTAAGCTATAAAAGGAGTACACACGCAAAGAAAAAGAAAACGGTAGGCCGTCATTAGAAAAAAAGAATAGAGAAACAAAACAAGAGAAAACAAAAATCATGAGAGAGAATTGAGGATGCCAATAAAGGATTCTAAAAGAACATCAAGTGGATCTCAACTTTTATTTCTTGTTCTCTTGTTTTTATTTATGATGGGTAGTTTAATGGCTGAAACTATTTTTATTCTTGTTTTATCGCAAATTATGAACTGAATTTACTCGTGGTTGAGTGATGAACAAACTTGATGGTTAATTTAATGATATTATGTGTTGCTACATGTTTGCTATAGCACATTATTTTGATAATACTTATTTTAATTCACTATTTTAGCTAACCACCCATTTAGTGACACTAGCTAAGATAGAGCCTTAAAAAGGCTTGTTTTAGTAGAACATATCAGAACAATACTTAGTTTTAGATTGGGTTTCCTGAGTTGGGTTTAACTTGATTCTAAAAGGGCCATATTTAATCTAAAATTAGTGATGAACTAGATATAGGAATTCACCTTGTAGGGTAATTAGAATCTAAAATGTGTAATGTTATATCTAATGTTAGCATAACAATTGGTCACTGCTAAGTTGCATTTAGGTATAAGACATCCAACATATGACAGCTAAGGATACATAAGGATTTTTTGGGTCTTTATAGCGAGATGTTGTAATGAGGCCGAACATTAGAAAAATATTTAAAACCATTAAGTGAGTTAATCACTCAACTACTCCATTCTCCTTAGCTACATCCTTGTATTTGCTGTGATAATTTACTTTACTGCATTTTTCTTATTGCATTTTTTTATCTTTATTAGTTTATTAGTTTAATAATTTGTTTTAATTCTAATTTAGAATAAGAATTGCACTGATAAAATTGTTGTAGCAATTCCTATAACAACAATCCATGTGGAGACGATCTTGTATATTTATCATTATATTACTTGTTGTGTACACTTGCACATTGACACCAATAGTATTGGAAAACATACAACAAACATGCAAAAATACACATTATTTACAATAGACTGTCTCATAAGTATAAATGGTTGTCTTCATCGTATCACTGAACAGTATTGTATACGTAAATAATGTCGTATATGTGAACAGTGTTGTATACCCCAAGCACGAACCTTCGGCTCTAATACCAATTTTTGCGGAAGCGCAAGTTGAGCAATTACTAATATTCTGGTGACTGCGACTTTTGGAGAAATATAAATGTGGTGATAAACAAATGCAAAAAAATATAACACAATAATTTATATGGTTCGACGTAATGCCTACGTCCACGGGCAAAGACTGTAAGATAATTTTACTAAAAATGGGAATTTACAAAAGTGGGAAAAGCTCTCAAAACCCACAACCCAATATACCTAAATGGAACCTCACTAGAATACTCAAGTGGAAGCTCTCTCAAATCTCTCACATTGCTTCACTTACAATTGCTCTCAACTCTCTCAATTAGGATGTGATTTGAAGCTCTTCCTCTCCTCTCTATTTATAGGCAAGCAATACTTACCTACCGTTTCCAATTTGGCTACAATTTGACATCACGTTGAGCTAGAACTTGCATTGCTTGCATTAAATTCATGCATATTTGAAAACAATTGCACATGTAATTTACTGCCACATTCAATTTTCAACATCACCGAACTGCAGAACAAAATTTTCAAAACTCTTTTCATGCTTTCAAGACTTAATTCTTTTCTCTTATACTTTCCCATATTCAAGTCAAAATTTCAACAAAGTATGGGTTCAAACTCTACTCACATGGATGGAAAGAGAATTGGATTGACTTTGACTTACTATAACGGAAAAAAATGATTTAGAAAATAAAATAACAAAGGTTTTTTCCTAATTGTTTGGACAACCTTAATTTTTATGTCATAAGGACTTAAATATGTTTGTCAAAGTGTATTCGAGTGAGAGCAAAAAAGAAATTAAGAGAGGCATGCATGATAGCTGATTAGTGACGAAAGTTGAAGTTGGTCAAAATGGCAGAGCCTAGAAGACGAGCATATATATCATTAATTTACTAATTGTTATTGAAGGAATTTCGAATCTTCGATACACCATCATACCTAATTAGGCTGGTGGTTACGTGCAGAACCTTGAATACACACACTGCAACTATCTTGGATCTGTCTTAGAATCAATATTTTTGTGATGCATTCATGCCTTTATATAGGCAACAGTATGATAGTTAGAAGTTCGAATTTGAACAAGTAACTTCCATTAACTACTTAGAAGTTTGAACATTAAGGATGTGTCTCTTGTAAAAGTCACACCCTTTAGTCACAGCACATGGCATACATGGTGTATCATACATGGCATACATGTAGTGGATTCTGCATGGGACCATTTGATCAAATAAATTAACATATCCAACTTGATCAAATGAAGTAAGTTTAATTTCTTTAGATAATGATACTCTTTATGTGCTTACTCTCTTTGATAAACTACAAAATAGAAGGTATCTTTATTTTACAAAAGTAAGTGTATTACATCAATATTTTACACTAGGAATAACCAACCCATACCTATTATTGTTGATAACTTTACATTAAACGGCTGGTATTACATATATTCATCTTTGGTGCCTGTAAACAGACTTTACATACAGAAAATCTATTATAATCCTCATTACCTCGCTTAGTCTCTATCATTTTTCCAACCAGTTATACTTTACATAAGACAGAGCTCTATCAATTGTTTTTCTCAGGCGACCTTGAAAATTAACAAATGATATCCACACTCAGCATGTTATAACTATCCATCTGGATGATTCTTAAATTCATAGTAGTTACTGTTGGGATTATATGCTCTTTTAAAGCATATTAATTTATTGTTTTATTAATAAAATATTTGAGATATTTTCAATTGCATAAATATTTTGAATAAAGTCCGTTTAATCATATTATATGTATTTATGTGATCATCATATAGATTCACAGAAGACATAATTACAAGTTATCTTTTGATTAAATAAATTAAATTCGCAGTTGATAAATAGAGTTGGGCGCTCTATTTATGTTTAAACTGTAGTAAATTCATTGAATGATTTGTCTTAATCATGTATGAGATGATCATACATGATTAAGACAAATCATTCAATGAATTTACTGATGTAGTTTGACTACATTGAGCTGAATTACATATGAGATTTAATTAACCTTGAAATGACTGTCAGACTTATTAAATCTCATAGGCATTGATTTTACTGTAATCTTAATCTTGAGTTAGTTATGATTTCATGATTGTAATTGTTATTACATTTGCGTTACCAATGGGCATGACACATAATTGTAGTCAAGATTACCCGGTATCTTAGTGGGAGCAATTATGAGTATTAGAATTATAGATTAACAATATAGAATTTGTACAACACATCTCTTGATAGGTTTTCGGCACTTGATCATAGAATTCTCTTACCAGAGTGTGTCAACATATTAGTATGTTGAAAATGATCATTAGAGAAAATCAGTAAGTATCAAGGAACAAGATGTAATTAAATCGATTGGTCAGTTGAGATATCGATTTAATTAACGATGTGGTACAAAAAATTATGCAGTAAAGAAATCAATGTGGCTTGGGACGAATTTTTATTCGAGCATACAATTATAGAGGTCAGTTCCAATCTTTTAATGGAGTAGATTTGGAATTAAATAATTGGGCTAGTTTAATTACGAACTAATTATATAGCCCATTGTATGTTCTAAATGATCCCCGGGTTAGCTTCGTTTTAATTAGCATACTTCTTGGATTAATAAGCATGATAACTAGTTATTTGAGTTAAAAACCTAAATATATTATTTAGTGGGAGACTCCATGTAATATACTTGTGTCTAAGGGGTCTTGTGTTATTTTACAAGGTAGGCCTTTATGACAAGAAAGAAGAAACCTTACTTTTGGTTTATTATTTTTAATTTAAATCAAACTTAATTTAATAGAATTAAATAATATAAAAAATGAAGCCTAGGGTTTCCACTAGATAGAGATATAAAATGACTTATTTTCTCCCAAAAGAAGGAGAAGCGTAGGTTTATCTGAGAGAAAAAGATTTTCCTGATATTGTTGAGAGAAAAATTTTCCGTCTTTAATTCTTTAGTGGTGATAAAGGCACCCACACGTTAAGTGCATATCAAACTTGAGTCATAGCCTGAAAGATTATTTGGTAGCGGATTGTGATCTAACAGGAGTGGTGGTGATGGATCGTGATCTGGGAGCCTAAATCACTTCAGCGGAAAAAGCCAAATTAGATTTTTAAGATACGATTTCTAGATTACAAATTCTTATATATTGTATGAAAGCGATGCTAAAACTTTTATAAAATTTTTAAAAAACTAATTTTTCTCCAACAGTTACATGCTCTCTAAAATTCTTAAGATATAAGCCCTCGCATAAAGTGGCTCAATGCTAACAAAGAATCATGCGCTACTACAACAAGAATGTACGCATGAGGCAATTCCGAGCAGGAGATTGGGTACTTAGAAAAGTGAACCAGAACACAAGAGATCCTAACCATGGCGTTCTTGGCCCGAAAAGGGAGGGCCCGTACAGGGTAGTACGAACAACTGGCCCAGGAGCTTACAAGCTGGCCTACCCAGATAGACGAGATGTAAAGAGGTCGTGGAACGCTGAGCACTTGAAGAAATATTTCCAATAAGCGAAGCATTTTACCAAGTTTTATTCCGCCAAGCTATTTCTGTTAAATGTATGATGAATTGTGGCACACGCATGTATTTCGCCTCTTGTAATCCATACAAAGTTCAATAAAGATGAATTCAGTACAAAATTCCCTTGTTAGGCGAAATTTGTTAAGGCAAACAATTGCCTATTCCTGCTCAGTCGTCTAAAGGATCAGCAAGCAAATTCTACAAAATTTTATTAAGGCAAACATGTAATTGTATTAGTCTAAAGGACCCGGTAAAGTCTACTAAATTTGTTAAAAGCAAGCAGTACTATTCTTTCGGCTTGCGCTAAAGGAGACGGACTACGAATTTTACTAAGGCAAACATGTGCCTATTCCTGCTCGATCGTCTAAAGGACTAGCAGGTAAATTCTATAAAATTTTACTAAGGCAAACATGTGTCAATTCCTGCTCGGTCGTCTAAAGGACCAGCAGGCAAAGTCTACTAAATTTGTTAAGGCAAGCAAGTGCCTATTCCTGCTCGATCACTACCGGGACCGGTGACTGAATTTTACTAAGGCAAACATGTGCTATTCTTTTCGGAATCTAAAAGGACCCGTGAAATTCTATAAAATTTAACTAAGGCAAACAAGTGCCTATTCTTGCTCGATCGCCTAAAGGACCAGCAGACAAATTCTACAAATTTTACTAAGGCAAACAAGTGCATATTCCTGCTCGGTCGCCCAAAGGACCAGCAGACAAATTCTATAAAATTTTACTAAGGCAAACATGTGTCAATTCCTGCTCGGTCGTTTGAAAGACCAGCAGCCATATCCTGCAAAATTTGCTAAGGTAAAAGAATGTCCGTTCCTGCTCGGTCGTCAAAATTTGCTAAGGTAAAGGACCAGTAGGCAAAAGTCTATGAAATTGTTAAGGCAAGGGATCGCCTATTTCTCCTCGATCACTCAAAGACAAGCAGGCATATCTTTCAAGGTAATTTGCAGAAACAACCCATAAACATAATCATGGCAAAAAAGCAGCTGGAAAGCATCAAAAATTTATAAACGCTCAAATGTTTGCAAACAAACAAAAAATCAGAATATACATAGAAAGCAAGTTTAGGGATTGTGAAGCTCAGCAACTTCAGTAGAAGAAGGATCGTGATCTCGGAAAGAAGGACTAGCGACTTACGGAGGCGGTGTTGACCCTGACACGCTCCCGAAAGCGTGATCCCTGCTTTTGCTCCCCACAGGAGCTTTGGCACGATCACAGTCCCTTGGTCCTTATCCCCTCGACCGTATATACGCACTCCCTTTGCTTCGTGTTAAGCTCTGGATATTCTTCTTTGAGCACAAATATGATGCACTTGTAGCAAAAGGCGAGTCCAGAGTTATACTCTGCATCCAACCAGTCGTCCACCTCAGCAGATTTGCCTTTCAGCTCAGCTATTTGCTCGTTAAGGACTTGATTTGCTCCTCGTAAGCCGTCTTCAAAGTGTCTCGCTCACTTTGTGCAGCCTCGAGATCAAATTTCAAGTCTGACTTCATTCTCGAGCTTGGAAGAGTTGGACTCGACAATACTTTCTCGCTCAGTCCATGCTTATGCGGATCGAGTAACTTCTCCCAGCGTCAAGCGGACTCGACTTTTTCTTCAGGTCTTGATTCTCCGCTTGAAGCTTCCTCTCATGGCGCGTAGACCTATTCTTGTAGTAAGAAACCAAAGTGGTCAGCTTAAAAGAAACCCTCTGAACAGAACCAGCCAATTCGCTAAGACTCATGCTCTCAATATCCTTGACCATTTTGGGTACCACTGACTTGCCATAGTCCCTCTGGTACGGGGTCAAATAGTCACCCTGATCCCGAGGCGGAAGAGGAGAGGATCGATCTCCAGATTGAATGCTGACCTCAGGACTCTTGTCGCAAACCTTCTCCCCGCCATTCTTCCGAGGTGGAGGAGGGGGCAAAGCAGGAGCAGGAGCTTTAGAAGAACCAACATTGGTTTTCTTCAGGGGAGGGGGGGATTGCTGGAGTCACCTGACCCCCGAGTACGTTTCTTTGACATAGCGCTAAGGATCTTGTTATCCATCCCGGCAGCTACGTCCACTAGGCGCGACCCAACAAGATTTGTTGACGACATGAGATCTTGACAGGTAGACGCATTCACCAGAGCAGTTTCCACCTTGAGCAGCGGATCGTCATCAAGTTTCTTGATTAGGTCCCACGACTCTGAAAGAATAAACAAGGTTAAAGAACCAAATAAGTGACAACCAGAGACGTAAAGTGTACAGAAAAATAAACAACCTGGGGTGACAAAACGCGTTGGAAGGTGAATATCACCACCAAGCAAATGGATCGTTGGACACCAATTTTCCCCAGTAAAGAAAAATTTGTTCTTCCAATTTTTACACGAGGAGGGAAAGCCGGTGATAGTCTTCCTCTTCGCAGAGCTTCACATAAAGTAGTACCGGCCTCTTCGCTTTAGGCGATCCTCAGTGATCTGAAATATTTTACTTGGTGAGGGAAGGCTCCCACCTTTCCATGCTTTAAACAAGGCGAAAGAACCCTCCGCTCGTTCGGATGAAAGGCGACTGGGCAAAACATGCCACCCAATATCCTTGCAAAATAAGGTTGAAGGGGCAACCGAGCCCCTAACTTGAAACTCTCTAGATGCAGAGTCACATACCCCATAGGAGGCCAACTGGGAACATCGTATTTCCCAGTGATAGCAAGGAGGACGTTCTCAGGAATATTATAAAGGTTTCTTCACTTGAGCAGGTCTGTGTGGGTAGTGGCACAAGTAATATAGTCAACGGGGTAAGCATCTGCCTCCATCCTATGACCAAGGTTTCTCTTCTTAGAGGGTCTACTCGGCTCAGAACTGCTCTCCTCGCCATCACCCTCTTCTACAAATACCCCAACCCCTTCAAAGTTGTGATTTTCATCAGAACCTGACGCTTGTCCACCATGGCTTCCCATAGGCTCATAATCAGGGGAAGGCAAAATGGTCTTGGGATGAGGGTACTCAAGGGTATCCCTATTAATAGAGGGGCCTACGCTGCTAAAATGGTATGGGGGATCAATCGGTCTTAGCAAGTTGGGGTACGAATCATCTACCTCCTCATCACTCTCATCTACAATTAATTTTCCTCTTCGTCTTGACATAGTGAAATCTTAAAAGGAAAAGTACAACAAATCCAAGTATATTGGTACAAAATGGACAATACAGAACCCAAGCAACAACAACTAGAGAAGAAGTTAAAGGCGATACCTGGAATAGATCGACACTAGTGGCGTTGCCGTGACGGAGAAAGAGCCCGACAAAAGGAAGTCTCCGAAGCGGAAAGCACGTTTAAGGTCTAGAGAAGAAGTTGGCTTACGGCAGAATGATAGATAACGAAACGCAATGGCAATTCCAATTTAGGGATTTAAGACGAAAGGGGGAACGGAGACGTTTAAGTCACGCGGATGTCAACTCAATCGCCGCGTATCGAGGACAGATAAGCCGCTGTTTCAAATTTCAAATACAAAAGGGCAAAAAGTGACACGTCACTGGCCATTAAGATGGCATGGTGAGGTGTCAGCCCAACTGTGTATTGGATACACTCACGAATGCCCATACTCAGACCAGAAACTCTCTAAACAGAAAGAATTATCTCGGGTCCATCACAGTAATTAAGACGGCATGATGAAGTGTCAGCCCAGCTGCGTATTGGATACGCTCACGAAGGCCCATATTGGGGCTGAAAACTCTCTAAACAAGAGACATCACTTCGGGTCCATCACAATAAAACAAGGACCAGGGGAATGTTGCCCGAGGTTAGCCAGATCCAATTCTTAGTTTCTAATCTCAACTCGTTTCACTCACAAGACCAGAAACTGGGAGACTGGTGTTGAGTAATGAAAAGGACCAGCTCAGCTATGTGAGTAATGAAAAGTTCCAGCTCAGCTATGTCCTCATCCCTCACCCTGAGGCGAATCTCCCCAGCTGAATAGCACGAGCAGAGTCCTGGTAAAACATTGTGTACAGGCATGTGCCAAATAGAAACGAGCATCGACCAGAGATACGTACCGACCATATGCTCATCACCCAAAGAAATAAGACACGATCTCATGAAATCGCGACAGTTTTGCTATGCCCCGAACCGCTGGGGAGAACGTGACATCTCACGTTTACCCACGATTCGGTGGTTGGAGACCCATGAGGGTTTGTCATCACCCGAAAATGGGGGGCATGAAGAATACTCAAAAAACGTAGGATGATGGCTATAGGAAGCCAAGAGACCGATGAAGAAAGGGACAACAAAATTGAGGAGAAGGGAAAACTCTGCCAAATTGAAACCAGATTACATTCCATACAAATCTTGGAGTTACCTTAGGTTGAGAGCATTATAAGGAATTCACACAATTTAAATTACATAGTTTTCCCGTAAACACCTTGTGCTAACTTAAGCATCGGAGGGTTTACACCGACAAACCACCGGCGTCTCTGATCTGTTTCTATGAACGCATGATTAGAAAGAAGAGAAAGGGTGATTCCAACCCCAAGAGCTCGAACAATTGCTGAAGCAGGGAGAGGGCGGCATCTTCTCCATTGACCATACAATCGTTGGTCAGTTGGTGGAACAATTTGGTCGGGCAAAGGGCGATCAGATTTCAGCATCAACACATATCAACTACAAAATCTGCACCAGAGCAGCGAACAAGTTCTAATCACTTTAGCCAAAGCACAATTTCATACCTTTAGTCCTTTGAAGGTATCTAATAATTCTTGTTACTAGCTACTTGCTAATGCGTTTTTCTTGGATTTGATTGATATATACTTACTAATCCTACTATACTTCTCATTGCATGCATGATACTTCCTGCAGCCTGTGCATAAGAAACATTTTCCATACCTGGCTCTATTGGCTGCTGGACAACCTTATCAAAATTTAGGTCTTAGATTTCTAATATCACTTAATATGCCTATGTGTCCAATTAATAAAACGTCAATACTTTATTTTTTTATCTTTAAAAAATAATTATTCATTTTCAATTTTCATAGACATGGTCATATCCTCATATTTATTTATACATGTGCAAAAAGTTCAAAACAAACAACTTGTAAAGGTGGGAAGATTTCTGCACTTGCGCGGGCTTCTCGAAGAAGGCGAGAAAAAAAATGGAATGACGAGACATACATGTCTAAAGGCTGGAGATTCAAGCATACCGATCTCATTTTCCTAAAAGCATTTCAGGCCCGCCGAGCTCTCCATCACCGGTCTCAACGCTTGGCTCTGCAATGGTATTACAAACTAAAACAACAAATTGAAATTTAAATTTATACTTTTTTTGGGGGTGCTTAAAGGAAGCGTTTTCGCTTTTTTGTCTGGAAGCAGTGAAAGATAAGAGTTAGTTGGCGAGGCTATGTGGGGCTTGTTAGGGCTTTGACTTGGTTACACGGTTTCTTGATCTTGCTGATGGATGTAATGGAGTAAGGCTCCGTTTGGTACAGCTTTTGAAGTAGAGCTTTTGTAAATAGAGTTTTTACTGAAAAAAATTTAGTTGTTTGGTTGTCAATAAAAGCTTTTATTAAAAATTTATGAAATTATTATAATATGTAATTTTTTTAAAGTTATATTATGAAAACAATAAATACAATTGTTAAATAAGTATATGATATTTTAGATATTTTGATATTTAAAAAAAGCTTTTCAACCTCTACTCTCAAAAGCCCAAAATTTAAGCTTTTACTAGTAGAGGTAAAATAGCTTATTTAAGTTTCAAAAACTCTATTAGAAAAACAACCAAACAACAACAAAAATTATGATAAGAGCTTATGAGATTAAATAAGCACTTATGACCATTAAATAAGTCATACCAAACATGCATTATTCTTATTATTTTTTAAAATTTAATTTAATTTATCGAAATTGAAATTGGAAATTTTTGAAATTTAAAATTATGTTGTTAAGTATGTGATTGTGATGTACTGCAGTTGTCATGGACATTTGAGAAGGAAGGGTCTGAGCTTGAATGGCGGTTGAAATGCAGACTGGCGACTGATAGCAAGAAGCTTACTGTTGGAATCTTGGACTTTCTTATGGATGCAAATATTAGGCTGAGTGTAAGATTCTTTTGCATTGTTTGTTGGCTGAAATTTTGAAGATTGTTAGTTGAAACAATTTTACTTCATTAGATGTGTATGTGACAGTCATTAGATTTCAACGACTTGGTACATGTTGTAAGTAATGTTTAAAGGGGCAAAGAAAGAAAAGACTCGGGATCTGCCTATACTGGGTTCTTTTATATTCAATAGAAGGGATTTATTTCTCTTGATGCTTGATTCAAATCTACCAATGGTTGCACATTCACTTGGTTCTTTGTATTTTGTTTCATGAGGACGATACTACGTACATAGAGTTTCCGTGATAGACATTTATATCTTTCAGAAGTTCACTTTCTCCGTAGGTGGTCCAGACTACAAGTTGGAAGAGCGAGTAGTTGTTACAAGGATTGTAAATCAAACATGTAATAAGTTTTTTTCTTTCGAGTTCGAATATTTTGTTCATCCACTAGCTTCTATTATTATGTCAATCTTAATCACTACAGTTAAAATTCAACTTCATAGCGACAATTATATGCATCATGAATAAAGATATTTGAGATTTTTTTGTTTATATAAGTTTTCTCAATACAAGGTTTAGGAATAAGGACATGTGCAAGAGGAGATTTTATATATACGAAGAAAAGATTATCTACGCATAAAGAATCGGGTGTACACTCTAAACGAAATTAAGAAAATTGACATTATCATGACTGATTTTGTAGCTAACCAAGAGCATATAAGTTATGCCTATAGGTTCAAATAATTAACTTGAGAGGAAACTTTATAAATATAACAAGTTTTCTTTTCTCTATGTGTATATATTATATATAAATGATTTAGACCCATTTGGAATCAATGTTGAAACTTCAATAAACTACTTATTTCATATTTTTTTATGAAAATAATATTTGGTAAATTTTGTTTTAGAATTTTCTCCCTTTTAATAGCAACTTTTATAAGCATGTAAGAGCTTATTTTAAAATTTTCTCCACTTATTTTCTTTTCTCTATGTATATATATTATATACGTTCGGAATTAAGATTGAAACTCAAATAAACTATCTATTTCATAATTTTTTATAAAAATAATATTTGATAAATTTTGTGAAAACCGTTTATTTTAAAATATTCTCCAATTTTGATAGCAACTTTTATTAGCACGTAAGAGGTTACTTTTTATAGGCATCTTATTACAAAAGGCGCAACACTTTTTTAAAATTACTGTTATAACCTTAGTATTGTAATAGAAAAATAATTATGTCTTGTTTTTTCATAAACGCGAATATATAAATAATTAGATATCATATTACAACCACAATTGTTGTACGTTTTCTAAGTTCATCTTTTTATATTTTCTTTTTCTTTTTTATTATTATAAGAATCAATAAGACTTACATATGATTACTTTATAAACAATTTCAATTGAAAGCTAACCATGATTTTTAAAATTACAATTTCATAACCATAGAAATTGATTTTGAAACTTATAAAAAATAAAAATATGATGGTATACATTTTGTAAATTATTTTAAATATTAATATTATTACAGAGCCTCTCAGGTACAGACGTTAAATTGTAAATTTCGTAAAAACAGAGCTGAAAGACCAAAAAAAAAAAATACATATTTCAGTACACTCTTTTTTATCTTTAGTGTCTCGAAGGGGCCCTCCTTTTTTTAGGTCTTTAATTCCGTTTGTACGAACTCTGCATTTCAATGTCCGCACTTAAGAAGCTCTAAATATTATTAATATCATATATTTTTTTATGAATATTTTAAAAAAGAAAAAAAATCAAAGTTATGAAGGTTAGAAAACTGAAAGAACCTTAACTCAAACACTTTGGTGGGTGGAGTCTCCCAATTGGTCAGGATCCCATTTGATTAGTGTATCAGTACTTTTAAGGTCATTTGTTATATGTAGAAAATCCAACAAGTCTGTTAAATACAACTTTAACATGGTCACATGGAGTTTGTGGGGTTAATTTATTAAATTTTATGCACCCGTTTAGTTTCATTGATCTCATGGCTTAAGTTGATAGTTATTATTAAGTTATGAGTCATGATTATGTACAATTTATTTGGTTATCGGTTATTCTAATGTTGTATTTATACCATAAAACTAGAGATAACAGAATTTATGAGAAGTTTTACAATTTCATAACCATAGCTTAAATGGGCGCCAGAGGACCTAATTAGGGCATGTCCCGAAATGAGGTTTACTGACAAAATGCATAAATGCTGTAACAGAATGAGAGTTTCCATCAAACACACATCAGGAATGTGGAATTGTTTTTCGTTTTTCAAATTTTGAAAAAGCCTAAAAATAGGTTCAGTGATAGATTTTTGCAAAATGATTTTAGAAAACAGCTAAGATCGTCTTCTAACTACTATCAAGAAAAGCCCTAAAACGGTGAAAAACGTCTCACTTACAAGTAATCTTACAGAGAGGACCGGGCTTGGAATTCAACTTTGTAGGGGTTAAATTAAAACATTTCAAAACTGATGATATGATTTTTTTTTTTTTTTCTAATTATATAGGCGGTAACATGTAAATGTTTTATTTCAATAATATAAAAAAATTTCTTATTAAATAAAGATAATACAAATTTAAATAAAAAATAAAATATCAACAAAAATGTAGGCTCATTTGTTTCTAACAAAGGAAAGCGAAATAATTAATTAAAATAAATGAATAATTGTAAATATACAAGTTGTTATCAGAATTAATGTTTGTGAAATTATATAACTTAAATGACTTTTTTTTTCTAAATTTTAAAATTGTGAGAGAATATGTAGTTTTGCAAGATAAAGATTTTACATTTAAAATTCATGATATTATCATATTTTATTTAGAAATTCATTGATTCTACAAACATTTATAGGTTTCGTGGCACCCTTTAGTCTTAACAAGTCTCTGCCTCTGATCCTATAAACCTCCACTAAACAAAATTCACTAATATTCAATCAATTAAGTGGCCACTTATTTGTAAGGTACAGTTCTCTCACAAATTTAACCGTGTATCTCACTTGAGTCCACGGTCGGATTCTGTTCATGTTGAGAGGGCTACACCTTACAGATGTAAGGTAGCCCTCTCCACTCATTTATTTCCTTGTAAGTCTTCCATAAGAGAAATTAATCAAATTATTTTAGGATTTTGATATTTTGGAGAGGAGGAATTCCAAAGACGAAAGCCAAAGTTCACCGATCATCATCACATCAAACTCAAAAGGGAGGCTGGGTAACCCAAAATGTGACTTGGCCAATTTTTTCATGCCAACGATATGATGATGATGTCTTGTAGGCCATGGAAGAAATCGGTCCTTGACCTTGACCTTCTCCTAGTTGATGACACAAAGGGGCATTCACTTAGTCAGCTGCCAATATCCAAAATTAATTATATATTTAACATTTAATATTTTAGTATTAATATCCAACCCACCACTTGACAAACAACTTGGACCATTTGGGTTAAAACCACACAATTTTGGTGGTCTTCATTATTTTTCCATTGGTGCCTAAATTTATTGCGTTACCTACCCCACAACTATCTTTACCTTTTTAAAAACACCATCAAAGATTTTCATATCCCTATCCAACCATTTTGAAAATTTCAATGGCTCTCTAATCGAAAACAACTCAAACATAAATTTAAACATTTTGAATTAAAAAGTTTGGCTAAATTTTAAATTACTCTTTTGTTGAGTTAGCTATCCTTAAATTGTTTACTGTAATCTTAAAAAATTGAAATTATCTCAACATTTAGTCAAAAAATAAAAGAAAAATAAAGGTGAATTGATAAAAAATTTTAGCTTCTTAACAAAAATAAAGTATATTGAGATTTTAAAAAATAAGAGAATAATTTTAAAAAGAATCAATTCACAAAAAGAACAATCCAAAATCAACCCAAATTTTTTTAGCTTAGTATAAAATCATACATGTTTATTCATCTACCTATAACTTACAAAACAATTATTCTCATTTACAAATGTTTTTATTTTTTAAATGTAAACTTAAAATTTTAAAACATTGTAAAAATCTTTTACAATGCTTTAATAATCGAATTTTGTCAAATATAAGCTAATTTTTTTCGTCATAGACAAGATTCAAATTCTATTCCTCTATCAGTTTTAAGCTTAATGTCTAAACTCTAAACTAGAGATTTTTTATTGGAGATGGTGAGTAAAATAATCCCTTTTTTATTGTTATTATTATCATTTTTATATGTTCACATCCATTACTTATTAGTCTTTTCACTTACTAACTTGCTTATTTAGAGAACAAATTAACACAAGCCATTCAATTGTTATGTCAAATTGTCAATTCTACTTCTTAAGAATGAGGTGAAGTTTCAAGTCATAAAATTAATACTATAATTAGTATTATCTAAATAATATATTTAACTCTCTTAACTAAACCTGCAAATTAAAAATGGTAAATAAATAAAATACAACAAAATACTACAAATAAAAACCTCCGTATTGTCCGTGACATATATTTAACTATAGCTACAGGCCATAAGGTCATACCAAAATTATACTCCTATGAACCAAAACCAACTGACTCCGGTTCAAACCGGTAGAATCAACCCTGGTTCAGTCATACCTACCTTTGCCTAAAACCTTCAAAAACTCTGAACCATGTGGCTCAACCCAACATCCGGTCCAGCAGATTCCTTCTTTCTCCTCATTTCCAATACTTTTCTATGACTATTCGAATGCATGTCCACGGAAAAAGTCGGGCTACAAGCCGGTCTATATTCCGGAAAAAGCCGACCGGACTTATACCGAACCCCACATGCATTACAAAGAGTTTTCGGACCAAGCGGACCGGTTCTCCACTGCGGAGTCTTTTGGGTTTGACAGTGGCTACACCTCCTCTGAAACAAACCTCCCCCACTTTGAACAGCCGGTTTCTTCTTTGGTTTCTTCACAACCGGTTCGTCAAAACCACTAAACCACTCAATATTTTGAACCGAGTCCGTAAAAATAAGACAAGAAGTTGAAGATGAAGAGGATATTGTTGACTCGGTGGATAACGGTGACCCAGACGACCAAGCCCAGCCGCTGCGTCTGGTTCGTTTGGTTCTCGCTTTCGAAGGCACCCGTAAAGGAAAGCACGGGCTGGTGGTGGTGGTGGTGGTGGTGGGGTTGGTTGAGGTTTTGTTCGAAACCGGTTTTCCATCCGGTTCAGACCGGGTTCGTTCTACATAATTGGGGTACAAAAGTGAAAGTTCTGAGCATGAAGAATCGTCTACAAACTGAGAAACCCATTCAAGCTCAGCAAAATCATCAACCTGTTGAAGAAAAGAGGGGGGAAAAAACACAAATGAGTTTTTCACTTTTCAAGGTTTAAAAAAAAAAAAAAGCAAAAACGCTTTAAAAAACAATTTTTTCAGTTTTTTTTTTTTAAAAAGAGAAAAACTTTACCGGTTCAACGAATTCATTTGTGAGGAGTGATTGTTCAGAGGAAAAGCTACCGGAGTTAGAATTATTATCATCATCAACAGGGTCAGGTGAAGAGAAAGAATCCTTATCATCAACGGACCCATCTTCAAAATCACCATTGGAGAAGTCGAGAAGATCATCAACGGAAAAATCTTCATTCGAAACGCATGGAATATCATCGAAAAATACTTGCTGGGTCGATTTCAAACAACACGAAAGCTCTCTGCGTAAACTGGGTTTAAAGGCTCTTGCTTCCATGCAAAACTCCATAATAATATTAATAATAAAAATCGCGTTTTTGTTTTTTTTTTAAGGGTTTGTTTCTTTTGAAGAGATAGATTAAGAAGATGATGGAGAGAAGAGAAGAGAAGAGAAGGGAAGAAAGAAAAAAAAAATAAAAATAAGAAACTGAATGATTTGTTGGTTGAGAAAGAATTGAATTGGCACAGAAATGAAGGCCGGTTCGTGGGCGAAACTGGTGCGGAGTTAATGGCTTGTCTTTATAAATATTTTTATATATATGTAGTTTCTAAATTTATTTATGGTTTTGTTAGCTTTGATTTGAATTTTGAAACTGTAAAATTGTAAAATAAAAATAGTTATACTGTTTTTGGGGGAAGAACGAAAAAGGAGTTGCCACAATAATAATGCATGTTGAGATTGTAATTGATGGCTGAGCTGACCGGTCATTAGTCTTCTTGGGTTGGCTTTGTTTGGACCCAACAATCCCTTGTATTTTCCACTTAGATTTTTCTTTCCTTTTTTTATTTTTTATTTTTTTCCAATCCATTGACTAGTCATGGTTTGGTGTTTTCCCATGACAGTTGTAAATCAATAAAAAAAAAATTAAAAATCAGTACAATTTTTTTTTAAATAATTATATTTGAATATACCAAACCAACGTTACACTCAATTATCTATAAAAATTTAAATCCATATAATTATTACATTTTCAAAAGATTTGTTAAGCATAGTTCGAAAATCTACATTAAATATAGAATAGATTTATTTTCAACTAAAATGAGTGTATATAGAATATGAATGGATAATTAATACTTTAATTCTTGAATGAATAGACTCAATAGTAGAATTCAAATCATATTAAGTTGGAAGGACATTTTATTTACAATGTAACTTTGGTATTAAAAAAAGGGTGATCAATTAAAAATATAAATTTCTTTTGTTTGCATTAATAGGTAATTTATTTCTTATAATTTTTAGAGTATCATCAAAAGACTCTTTTAATTTAACTCTTTAAATATTTATTTCTTACTTTTATGGTAAATAAAAGATTGAAAAAATTAGTTATCTCCTAAAATTCTTTTCAAATAAAGATAAGTTCATATTATTTTAATCAATCTTTTTTTTCTACGAAAATAATAACAATTATAACACATCTCTCTTTTTCAAGAATGAGAAAATAAAAATAATATAATATTATATCGAAGGCTCCAAAAAACTCTCTAAATGAAAGTTTTTAAATAATATTATTTTTTTCTTTTTTTAATATTAAAGAGAAAGAATGACAATTTCATTTAAAATTTTTTTTTGAAACATTAAATAATAAGTAAAGTCTCATTCAAAGGGCTTTTTTTATTAATGCACTTAATACGCTTCCATATGAAACATATTTAACACAATTTTTGTTATAACTTACAAAGCAAATTTAGTAAACTTAGTGAATGTCTAGTCAATGCAATTTATATATATATATATATATATATTAAAGAAATAAAGCTGGCACAATACAGTGATACAGGCATGGTTGATTTTTGCTGTGAAAAAAGTCAGCTTCTGTACGGTCGATTCGATATGTGGAAGCGGGACCCACAGAAAGACCAAATCCAACGGCCGAAAAGACTCTGTGAGAATCTTACCGAATATGGCGCTAAGATTATTCAAAAGTTAAGCCACTCACGAAACCGCCGTCATGTTGTGTTTTTTTATTTCTGCTTTTCTACATTCTTCCAATAATACCTCTAAATTTTTTTGTATTTACCAAAAAGCGTTGCTTTGCCTTTGCTTTGCCGCGTTAATCTCGCCCCAATTTCTGACTAATTCCATCCCCGTTGTTGCTTCCTGTCTAATTTTAGAAAAATTCGAAGACCACTCGCTGAAATTCTCCGTTTTCAAAATCCGACGGACAGCTGGCCAAGTTGGAATGAATCCAACGGTGAAGTTTGTAGCTTAACTTTTCAACCAATTTTTAGCGCGTGGAAGCTTCGTTTGTCCTTTTACTTTAGTTCATGCGTTAGGGAAAGTTTAACTGAGAAGGTTTCCACTTCCACGTCGTTATAAGCATGCAACGCGTGCCGCTCTACGGATTCACGGGTGGCTACAAAATACTCGTTAAGCACTTTTTTTTGTTTTTTATTCTTGTACAATACCAAAACAAAAAAAAAAAAAATTATCTACCAACTACCTTTAAAATATTAAAAATATAAGTAGCCACCATAAATTTTTGATAATATCTCTACATTACCTTAAGTTTTAATTATATATTAACTAATTACTTTTCCATTAATTCCAATAACCACCATTAAAGAATCCAAGATAAAAGTCTATTTTATCCCCAAAATGAAAAACAAAGCATAAAATCATCAATTTACCTTCTTAACTGAATATAGGAATAAAATCATCTTTTAGCATAGATTCTTTAATAGTAACTAATGAAATTAATGGAAAAATAACTAACTAATATAAAATTAAAACTTGAGGTGAGCAAGAATATTATTGTAAACTCACAATGGCCGCTTCCACTTTCGATATTCTTGAAGTGATTGAGAGATAATTTCATGCAAATAAATATAGTTAATTTATTTGTTGGGGTTTAAACTAATCGATAAGTGTTGCCATTTCGACATTTTAAAGTTGAAGTTAATAATAAATAAATAAACTCTTATATTTGTTAGAAGACTCGAACATTGGAACTCAAGAATTTGGTAAGAAAATGCATGACCAACTCAACTGATAAATTGTTGGCAATATACTAATTAGAAATTGAAAATAAATTTCATATTATTATTTTAATTTAATTTATCATAAAATGTTATTTTAATTTATCTTTATGATTATTTTTGCTGCCACTCCTCGTAATTATTTTATTGAGTAATTTATTTCTAAAAAAATTGAAGCAGACGCATATAACTAAGTAGGATTGTAACGTAGTTTTCTGAAAAATTAGGTTGATTTGGCATAAATATTTGTACGTGTTATGCGAGTTACATCAATTCATGAATATTAGGATTAGAAAATTTGAATTATTGCGAGTGTTGTATCAATTATTTTTGGCTAATTAGTCAAGGTAGAATTACAAAACAAAGTGATCGGAAAATGTATCAAATAATTTACAATTTAAGAGGAAGATATAGGAGAAGTTGATTAATATGTTTTTGGTTTAAATTTGCTAGTCAAGCAACTACTTTTGGATCAAATAATATAACTTAGGACTTACTTACAATTTGACCATTAACATAGCATAACTTGAAAATCTACATAAATATGAGATTTACGTGAGATAAAGCAATGTACGTTATAACCACTTGGATTGCCCGGATGAGACTTATTTTATAATTAAATGTTAAAATCATGGTTTTGTGATATTATGGAGGCCATAACTTATTTTTATTGTCTGATTTTAATGTTGATCAATCATCATTAGCAAAGATCAAATATGTTGTCCTCTCAAATCCCAATTCCCCAACAATTAAAAAGAAAAGGAAACGAGAATAATTCACTTTCTCTTCGTTTGAAGACAAAAGTTGGTTTTGGGATGATGGCCATTATCGGCTAATGTCTTAATAATTGTAACTTCTTCTTTCTTTTTTTCTTTCTTTTTTTAGAAATTCTAGATTACATTAAATGAATTATATTCAATATAGTTATAACCGTTAATTCTATATTAATTTAATATATAGTTTAATTAAATAGAACTATTAATTATATGTTAATATTTTAAAATAAATACATACGTGTGATACATATATTAATATTTTTAATGTATTTTAGAATTACTTCCTTTTGAGAATTCATTTTATAATTGTTTGTTTCGTTTTAATAATACCGAGAATTTACTTTATAAAATCTTCATGTGCATTATGTTAATTGTTAATATATTATAATTTAATTATTTAAGGTTTGTGCTTAAATAATAATACATACAATCCAAAAATAATTAGTCGAAAATGTAAATCCGGCCGACCATTGACGAGAAACAATGTTCTTTAAGAACAGCACGTGACAGAAAGCTTACAAGAGACGCAAAACCGCAAAAGACCCATTATCCATGTCGTTTAACATTTAAAATTATCAAAACGACAAAGCATGATTCGGTGCGGTCATTAGCAGTCATGCGCTTCTCTAGTTACAATGTTACTGGTTTTTTGACACCCAACTCAAATTATAAAATATTTTCAAAGCTATTATGATGATGATTCACGAACATGCTTAGCTGCATCCCATCAACTACTATCTGAATCTTCTTCTTTTTTTTCTCGAAATAATATTTTAACACTTAATAAATTCTACACGTTAGTGTAATATGTTATTTTATCATCAAATCTTAACTTTATAAACTATACTATTCGTAATATAATTAAAAATTTGTCGAGACCTGAACTGATATAATCTATTTAAAATTTACTATCAAAATCCGTTAGAATAAAAGAGATATCTACTTTCAAATTATGAAAATTATGCTTCTCCGATGCAGGGATAGATTAGATTTTCAAGCTATATTTGATGAAATTCTAAGTGGCTCCACAATAAACTAATGTCCGCACCTGACAATTCTTATTATTGCACATATGCCAAGCTATAGCGTAAATCACAATCACTCATCACTAGATGTCATGTTAGACCGTTAAGCCTTTGAATTGAAAGCTTGTCTTTTAACACAGATTAGTAATCTCATAATATCAGCAAGCAATAATTTTACGGTTATGGTTATCTTGGAGCTGTTTTAAGATAGAGAATGAATCACAATCACACATGTAAAGTGATAAATAATAAAAAAAAAAACCCATTATAATTTTGATTATATAGTTATGAAAATATACTCTATCTTAGAGTAATTCCACCATAGTCGGACCCTAATTTTAATTTTAATGGTAATGCATGCAGCAGCTCCTAGCAATTTATCAAAATCTGCCCAAGTTTTCTTATTAATGAAGAGACAAAGTTATGATTGTGATCAGCAATTATTTGGTGCAGAAGCAAACCCGTCGTCTGGTTGTTAACCAAACAAGGAGCAGGTTCCTTTAAAATATTATTACGTGCAGGTCCCTTTAAAATATTATGTGATTCATATAATGCAAGATTTCATAAGTGACCTCATTTGACAGAAACCTCTAATCTCAACTCCTATCAAGTACCAAATTCTAATCATTTTTCTTTTCTTAACTTCCTAACTTGAAAGCTAAAAATTTTTTTAGGGTGAGCGTATGTTGCAATCAGTGTTACCCACAAATTTTCTTTTCTCTTGTCACTAGTATTTTTGTTAACGTTAATAACATTTTCATTGAATTTACAAACTTGTTTTTGTCTTTGTGAAACATTTGTTACTTGTAACAACAAAGTAGTTTTCGGTAATAAAAAATATATCATTGAGAACCAAATAATTGGATTTGTTAAAGTTTAGAATTATTAAATTATATGGGTTAATAGCTTTCCCAAACTTTAACAAATCTAAAATTCTAATTGGAACACACACACACACACAACATTCATTGCAACATAGACGTTTCCTGAATTACTAATTAATTTGTTGATCACTTTTAAGAAAAGATTTCAGTCCACAATTTTAATAGAGTAATTTTAATTTGTCAATTACTATTGTAATTATTACAATTCTAAGTGATATGGTATTAATCCAACATCCATTGAATGGTGAAATGAAATAAAAAGTAATTTTGTAAGTTAAAAAATTAATCAATCAGTATATGAATATGTATTTTAGAATATATTTTAGAATTCTACTACCATTCTGCAAATTCTGCTATGAATTTCAAATTTGTTAGGTGGTTAGTTTGTATTTTTGGGATGACATGCGGATACCAATATTAAAAAGAAAAGGACCCATCAGGTATGGCAGTGGCACCACACCTTTTGGTGATCTCCTTATCTTTCTTTCCAATTATTAAAGTTAGTTTAATGTGATCCACATATCACTAGTTTTTCAGCCAGTGTAGACATTGCCACTGGTGTGCTAATCGAAAATTTCAAATTTCTCCCAGTGCTTCTTGTTCCTTATTCATTTTTGGGGTAATGACACATATTAGACCAAACTTGAAAATGTGGCTCAATGATAAAGCTTGAATGTATAGCCTAAGCTATAATTTCTGGGGAGGAGAAAAAAAAAAAAGACACATAATATTATGCCCTCTCACATGAAATGTGGATTAAATAAGTACTACACGAATATATGTTTGTTGAACTGCTTGATCACTCCCTTAACTTTCAAAAAAATAAAAAAATAATAGAACTGCTTGATCCCAAGTTTAAGCTATATAGTAACTTCTCATTTTCACTGCAAGCAAACATTACATTGAAAGTTTTAAAGTAGCAACTTCACACATTACCTCTCCAGTTTTCTTTCCCTCAGGAGGCGACTAGGTTTCATTCTTTTGCTAACTAAGCTTGAACTGCGGGTTTAACTTGAAGGATGCAGCAGCTAATGATAAATTACTAATGAAAAGTGATGCATCTTACAGACTTTGGGTCATGTTTCAGCATAAAATTCATCGATGATGGTTCGAACTATCAATGGTATCCTCACTACATGTATACCATCTTCCCAGAACAGATTTCCAAAGGAGTATCTACCTTGAACTCTTAGTCAGGAATAAAAGTTACCTTAAACTTCAGCTTCTTTCTTGTAGAATTAAATGTCAATGTTGATGGCTCTACTCTAACAGTAGTTCCTGCAGGAGCTTGAACACGAGCAGTATAGACAGAGTTCATGGGACTGACATTTGTAACTTGTCTTGATACAGTTATACTCTTCTTGAGCTCAGGGATGGTGATTGAAGGCAGATTTAGATTTACAAGGAACTTGGTTGATTTATCATTGCATGTGGTGGAAGCTCTATTCATTAAGCTGATGGCAGAATTATTATACCCCATGGCACAAAGGAATCGAACATAGTCTGATACTTCCATGTCATATACTAGGCCAGGATCCATGGCTTTATTGGGATCGACATGGCCTCCACCGTAGTCAAATGGATCAGCCTGCTTGTGAGGAGCTCCCTCAGCAACTATGCTTTGAGCATATTCATCTTTTAGAGAAGCTGGCCGAGATTGACGGAAGGAATATTAGCAATGTAACTACTGTTAATAGGTTAATAGGCTATAAGAGCAATTGAAATTTCAAATTTTATGAAATTTCAGTTTTCACCTGTTGTCACAATTGCAGACTTGATTGCAGCTGGACTCCACGTTGGATGAATAGCTTTCAAAAGGGCCACAATACCAGATATATGGGGGCATGACATGGAGGTTCCGGATTCAACTTTAAAGTTAAATTGCGGTATATAATTTGGATTCACATGATCAGTTTGTTCAAGATTTGAAACGGGTGACCAAGATGCCAAGATATTAACCCCGGATCTGAAATGTCTGGCTGCACAGAAGTGCAGCTCCACAGCACATTGAAATAAGAGGATCAAATGAACTACATAAACAATACTCATGTAAACAATATGGAAAATACCTTCAATACTGAGGGAGAGAGAGAACTGGGTCCTCGAGAAGAAAAGAAGGCCACTTCTGGTGATATTTGTTGCCCAATTACTGTCTTTGTGAAGCTAAACTTGACTATAGGATTTCTGCCACATAAAAATTAGAGTCAAGTGACAGCTAATTTGCACAACCATAAACAATAAGTACATATTTAGAACATCACCGTGGATTCACGGTCACAATCACAAACATGAAGCCGTATAGCTTATATGCATGGAAAAGCAAACAAGTATATCTTTAGAACATGCCTATGGTCACCACTGAGTTTCTACCTGTTTGCTTCCATGTAGGTGAGAAGAGATGTTCCAATTGCAAAGTCCACTTGGATATATGGAATACCGAAGGAAAAATGAACATCCTTTGTGGGAAACTTAGCAAATATGAGACCAACACCCCCAGAATCCAGTACAGTTCGCGCGGCAGTTGCAGCTGACCTCTGAAACTGTGACTGGAAACAAATAACAATTTTTCCTCTCACTAAGGTCGCATTCAGGGTCCCTGATTCACAGCTTCTGTTAAGAGTGCATGTTATTAGAATCTTTATTATTTACCAATTACCACAGACTAGGATGTTCATGCAGATATCAAAGCCAGCATGAAGCAAAAGAAAAGATGTTTTACCTCGCACTACCTTCATCTGCATCAAATGCGGCAATATCTTTCCCAATCACAATAGGATAAAACTTGTTCAGATCCTCTTTTCCATTATAAAAAGCCTGACCCTGTTTGAGAAAATAAAACTTATTTCTAGGCTATATGTATATGAGTTGGTTGACAATACAAGAGTAGCTTCATATCAAGCTGAAATTCAGGCAAGGATGTTATAATTTTGTTTCAACAGCACAAGGAACTTGATTAAATGCTACTGCATGACAATAAAATTAATTTTGCTATTCAAAATATTCAAGCAGAAATCTGCAATTTGATTTGAATGATCTTCATTCAAATTTATGTTGGTCAACTTGAACACAGAATGGAAAGCTGTTTCATAGAGTTATATCATATAGAACAAAAAATTCCAACTGATACATTTTTCCTCTCGTACAAATCATCACATATTTCTGAATTCAACATGCATACCATGATGTAACCAAAACCTTTGCAAAGAAGTATAGAATTAGAACTCATTGAAGAACTAGTCAGCCCACTAAACTACCTTCAGAATGGCATACCAGTAACTTGTCTAGTCTTTTTGAACTACCAAGATCAGTTGGAAACTAAATGCCACCAGTATTATAGTTATTCCTGTGAATCTCAAAAAAACTTCTTATGCAGATACCTTAAACTTTCTGAAGCTACAAACAACAATGCTATCAGTACGTATTCTATTGATACCTTAGTTAAAAAAATTCTTCGGAATTCAAATTTCTATCATGAGACTGAAAAGGGCAAATTGCCAAAAGCATATCCATTTTTCAAATATGAACAAATTTATTCCTTTTTCATTTTTTTTGTGCAAGTTATGCTGAATTTCATGGTTGAAAAGGAAGTTAGATTGTACCACAACAGTTTGATTGTTTCCCATTGTAATAGCAGTAGGGAAAGCTCTATCAATGGTGCTTGCCGCAACAGTTATAACCCACGGGGCAGTATTTATGACCGTTTGAGGATAAGGACCAGAATTCCCAGCAGAGCATACTACAGAAATTCCTTTTGCTACGGCATGGAAGGAACCAATTGATATTATATCATCAACATATGTGGAAAGTGGAAGTGATGAACCAAGAGATAGCGAAATCACATCCACACCATCAAAGGTTGCGTCATCAAATGCAGCCAGAAGGTCAGCTGAACTGCAGCCACCAGGAGCCCAACAAATTTTATAGATAGCTAACCACGCCAATGGAGCACCACCTCTGGACAATCCTTGTGCTAGTCCCAAAAAGCTTGCATCTTTTACCATACCACCAGCTGCAGTAGATGATGTATGAGTACCATGGCCCACAGCATCACGGGGAGATAAGAATTCAACTCCGTCGCTTGAATTTAGCTTTCCAAATTCAGCTTCATATCCTTTAACATACCAACGTGCACCTATAATTTTCCTGTTTAAAAATTTCCACACACTAGCACTATTAAGCCAATGCCAAAATCAGTCAAAACATAAGAAAAAGCAAAAAGTATAATCTTAGACTATTTAAACACTATTCTGAAAATCCAAGACTTGGATTCTGTCTATGTGAGTCAACTGTCACCTTGAAATAATCGAACCCAAGATAATTAAGCTAAATTAAGATTGCATATCACGATATATTACATATTAGTCAAGTAGAATTCATAAGTGAATTATGCTCTGCCTAGTTAAGTAGAATTATATTCAAGTCATGATACCAAAATTTAAATTACAGCTAAGAAACAGTATCATAGCACCAGGCTTTGATATTGCTTTAGAGGTTATAACAAGTACAGAAATGAGTCAAACCTATTACAATTGGATCGATTAAATCCTTCTCCTTCCTGGCATATCCCATTCCATCGAGGTGGAATTTCTCCCATATTCTCATCTTTGAAACTTTCAGACTCTGGCCATATGCCTGCACAGCAAGCAGTGATAACAAGCTTAATTAAATTCCTTTAATCGCGCACGAAAATGTAGCATTCTTTCACCAACCAGTATCCATGACACCAATTATTGATCCAGCGCCTGAATGGCCTTTCGAAAGAATTCCATTCTCAACATTAGGCTTTAGTTGTAGAAAATCCCAGCTCCTAGTTGTGTGCAAACTAAGTATCCTATTTGGTACAACACGGACAACACCAGGGAGATCTGCAAAAACACATCGTACAAAATGTGTCAATAGAAAATATTGGTTAATAAAACAAATTTAGACGGCTAAAACGGATTTTTTTCACCAACATTATAACACCTGCAGTTAACTTGGCTTGAGAATGTGTTAAGACTGCAGCAAATCCAGAAAAACCATGCTTGTAGCTGTACAGAATGGATTCCTTAGCAGCTTCTTTGCTGTCAAATTGAAACTGCTAGTTATCACCTAGTGTTTTCTCACAATGATTAGTCCCCTTATGGTTTCTGTAGCGAATGCCATTCATTATTGTTACGAGGGGAAAAGAGAGAGTTAAAAAACTACCAATTGATACAAATTAAAAATGAAGGTTAGGTCACATCTGCTCTCTCTGTCACAGCACAGAAAAGAGCTGTTTCTGAATAGAAACTTGGTTAACACTTCCAATTTCCAACCAGAAAGCACAAAATATACGTAAGTAGATAAGTTCATTGCGATGTTCAAATTGAGCATAGGCTAGCAAGAGCACAAAATAAATTGTAATTACTAATACATGGAAATAATGACACTCACTTCATATTATCAGAGATATTGATAAATATTGAAAGCAGAATAAATATTTTATTTACCATGTTCACCACTCAGTAACAAACATTTTGCATAAGGTTTATATGATAAAAATATGACAGGTAAATTCAGCTAAAGAGAGTGAAATATAAACCTTCCAAGAATATCTGAAAGAATCTGATGGTGCGAATCCTGAACCAGCTGAGGCTCATCCCATCTTCTCTCCCATATACACAATGTAAACCTGTAATAATTGAGCCACAAAACCGCAAATCCCATCAACAAAAATAATAGCAATAACAAAAAAAGAAGCATTAAAATAACCAAAACTCAAGCTCACACAACAAACCCACATTGCTAGAAGCAGTTGCTAGCGGCTGACACACAGCAAGAACAAGACAAATGATGCTAAAAAGCCAATAAGAAGCAGCAGGAGCCATGAATGATCAGAAGAGAACTGAAAGATAAATGAGCCCCCAAAAAGACATATAGTTCACCAAATTCAATAATTCATATCCAATGATGAGGAGAGTAAATGCTTTAATGGGCTTGTATGCTTGTGTGTAGGGACCACGTAACATACCTGCTCCACTGTCAATAGTCAAATTAGCATTTACATCAATGATGAATCCATTTAATGCACCACTGACTGAAGTAGATGATACAAAAGACAGATGTACATCATAATGTATGTACATATCTCTAGTCTTGTTTGATTGGTTGGAGAAATGTTGAAGATTATGAATTTGGAAGGGAGACTGGGACCTGTCTTTGTCATGGAGAAATAAAAATACACTACTTCAAAGATTGACTTGAATTCCATGTGTGGGATAAGGGGTAGTAAGGTGATGTCACATCCTTTCTCTTTGTTTTGATTTGCAGTTTGTGCAAACAGCCAATCTATGAAAACTTCTGGGAAGATGCATTGTCCTTTCTTTCTTATTATTTATTTACTTTTATTATCACAATAGAACTATACAGTCCGTTGAAAATTTACATAGCACCAACACATCACATCATTCATATGTCCCTCTTAAGTTGTTTTTTGATTGTCCGCCTAAAGTCCACTTAAAAAGATTCAAACCTTCAACATTAAGATGAGGTAAGAAAGTGTCAACTATTAGAAAAAGAAGAGTTTGATGAGAAGATATATGTTAATTTCTATCTAAAGAAAAACTTTGGTGATAGGGGCATGTTCATCCAATACAATTTTAATACATCCACGTTTGTTTTTTAGTTAATCAATCATAAAAACTAGAAAAAGAATTCCAAACATTTGGCGTATATATTATTAGAGGATTTGGATTCATTATTGAGCTGTGCCGATGTCCGATCTTTTAAAAAAATAAAATTAGTAGTTATTCGATTAACATATACAGATAATCAGTTATTAACTATATGATAATATAAATATATGCATGACAGAAAATTATAGAAAGGGTAGATACAGTCGGCCTTGGTAGAAATCTATCTCCTCATGCCCACTAAAAAAATTTAATCAAATGACTGATGTTGGGGCAGAGTAGATGTGAACCACGGTTCATATTTCACACGTTACAAATTTTGCAAATTTTTATTTGAAATGGCATTACAAATGTAATATAATTTCCACACCCATATACAGTTGGGGAAATTGGTGACTAAATATACTCATGCTAGCATATCTATACCCCCATATTACCATGCAATCATTTCAAGTTGGTGTATTTTACTTCAACTAGTAAGGACACTTGTTCTGATATAACAAGTTTCACAATCCAATTCTACTCACAACAAGAATGAGGCAAGGAAAAGAACAAATCATCGTCGGCAATGTGCTAAGTATTTGTTGAGGATTCTCCATTTCATATTACTTCTGGTTGGCCTAAATCATCAAACAGAATTTCCATGTACCACATTCGATCAATCTGAAAAAAAGGTTGCATCATGCAGAAAAGTTATCACAGAAAAAACATAAAGATAACCCTTCAATATTTGTAAGGGTAAAAATTTGAACCGTGCCGTAAAGTCGATGTCTCATATAAATATGAATAGACTTTTGATTGTGTAATATACACCAGTGATTTAAAAAAAAAAGAAGAAGATATTTTATAGGATTTATAGAAAAGAAAAATGCCATACACAAGCAGAGCCTAAAGAACGAGCATTTCTACTAGATGCTATTTTCCCATTTCATTACTTCCAAACAAAATAAGGAAATCGAGAGAGCGAGAGAGAGAGACCTCTTAGGAGGAGAACTCCTAAATTTCCATAATAATGACTGAAATTTACATGATGCAACAATGACTCCATCGAAAGCATTGACCATATGTCTGCAAGTAGCACCTGTGAACATGACATCACTATGCGAAACTCCTTTATATTTTGTAATATGAAGGGACTCTCCAGATCTGGTTTTTAGGCAGAAAAACCTTGCTACTAAATCAACATTCAACTCACCCACTTACTTTTTGTCTCTTGAATTGTGGAATTGAGTTTAAACTAATTTCGTTCTTTACAAGTAAGTCCACAATAATTGAAAGTATAGATGCTTATGGCATCACATTTCTCTTATCCATTGAGCGAAGAAGTTCAATAACTTTTGATGTCTCGTTCTTTCGAATGAAACCCAGCATAAGCGTAGTAAATATGACACAATTGGGTGCCACACCCTTTACTTCCATATCAAGAAATAAATCATGTGCCTTGTCCATTTGCTCATTTTTTTTTTTATATCAATCACGGAGGAGCCAATCTGTAAATGTTTGAAGAAGAAATAAAGGCTTTTGACAAAAGAAAGAAGAAAAAATATATATATAATTGATGAATAAGTTTTCTATAAATAAACAAAGAGAAGCAAATTCATTCCATTCAAAGCAATTTAGGAGTTGAGAGAGTTTAAAGCATTTATAAGCTCGTTACGATGATTGAGAGTTTGTGTATTGGGGTTTTGGGTGGTAAAATACTACAATACTTCAGAACTCCTTTTCACTAGTAAAAATATT
Source organism: Citrus cavaleriei (assembly GCA_030448925.1). Classification (NCBI taxonomy): domain Eukaryota; kingdom Viridiplantae; phylum Streptophyta; class Magnoliopsida; order Sapindales; family Rutaceae; genus Citrus; species Citrus cavaleriei. The sequence continues at coordinate 126,467 of JAUJEN010000452.1, read as the reverse complement.
CTTTCTTTTGGATGTGCTAAAAGCGTAATTTCCTGTGTCCTATGCTTGTTCTTTATTTTCTTACAATTTCATTTTAGTTGTTCACCCACCAATTTCCTAAATGGTATCGTATTTTGGTTGCATTTTTGAGGAAGTACTATTCACGATACGCACTATATAATGATACGATACTTTTCACGCGGTATTGTCCATGCGGTACTATTCCGATATACTATTCACGTATACGGTACTATTCACGTGAAACGGTGGGAGCGATCCAAGAATTTTGCGGTGCAAAGCAGGGAATAGTGGTGTGAGTAAAAAGCTATGTACATGTCAGAAAGTTCACAGCGATAAGAAAAGAGACGGGTTTTAAGTATGACCTCCGCCTTTCCAGGAACTTTCACGGTGTGCATTCTCACACACTAACTATTCAGGTGGTATACTAAAGTATTTATCAACAAAATGCAAAAGTATGAAATTGAGAAATTTAACGAAATAATTTTTCGTTGTGGAAAATGAAGATGAAAGGCGATTGAGGAAAAATAATTAGCAAAGAATTGGAGAAAGGCCCATGGAGATAAGCGATGACAAGTGGAGCGAGGTAGATGGCAACGCCATTTCGATCTACACTTGGCACTTGCGGATGAGTATTATCCGGTGTGGTAAGAAAAATACAAGGAAATATGGGATACTCTCACAAAATTATGCGAGGCCAAGTCATTACACAATAAAATCTTCTTGAAGAGGAAACTCTATACTCTTGAATGGCGGAATCTACAATAGTGACCACATCAACACCTCAAGACTCTATTTTCACAACTCACAACGTTGGGTCATAATATAGAGGAAAATGAGCGTAGCTTCTACTTCAAAGTCTACTGATTCAGATGATCAACTCATCATCAACGACGAACAATAATCCCTGGTTTTGACGATGTTCCTCCGTATTAAATGAGGAGAAGCGGGAAAAACAAGGAAAATAGACAAGCAAGTTAAGCGAAGCGCTTATCGGTGACGAGAGGAGATCAGCGAACGTGGGAGTCAAAATCATGGTAGATCAAAAGTAAGAAGAATGTTAAATGCTGGCTGGCAAGAAACGCGTAAAAGGAGTGTTGGAGTAAGAAGAGAGGGTAAAGAACCTGAGTCATCAAATGCTCAGGGGTGTGTAGCAAATACCTCGGATGATGGCGAAATTCTCTACAGTGAGGCAACAACTGTTTCAGAAGGCAGAAAACAACTTTCTGATGTCTGGCTTATAGACTCAGGAGCTACCTAGCACATGACCTCTAGGAGAGAATGGTTCCACACATATGAACCTATCTCAGGAGGATCTGTATATATGGGTAACGATCATGCCTTGGAGATCGCTGGTATTGGTACTATCAAAATAAAAATGTTTGATGGTACAATTCATAAGGAAGTACGACAATGTCAAGAAAAATTTATTGTCTTTAGGACAAATAGATAGTCATGGGTATAAAACTCATGTGGAGAATGGAATAATGAAGATCGTTAAAGGTGCGCTTGTATTGATGAAGGCAGAAAAGATCGGTGCTAATTTATTCATGCTTAAAGGAGAAACACTACAGGAGGCTGATGCGTGTGTCGCGTCAAATGGAGAAGAGTCAACGATGATGTGGCATCTCAAACTTGGTCACATGTCAGAACAAGGTTTGAAGATTCTCTCTGAGCAAAAATTGCTTCCAGGGCTCAAATCGGTAAGTTTACCATTTTGCGAGCATTGTGTTATAAGTAAGCAGCATAGATTAAAATTCAATAGATCTATTGCTAGAAGTAAATGCATTCTAGACTTGATTCATTCTGATGTTTGGGAATCACCGGATATATATGGAGTGAAAGTACATGGTGACTTTCGATGATTATTCCGAAGATGTTGGGTGTATCCAATTAAGAAAAAGTCGATGTATTTCGTGTTTAAAGAATACAAAGCGGTGGAACTTGAATCGGTAAAAGATCAAGTGCTTGAGGGACGGATAATGGTGGAGTATGACGGTGAGTTTCTTGCTCAGAAGGTATTGAGGCGATTCACGGTGGCATACACTCTCAACAAAACGGAGTGAGCGGATGAACAGAACTCTTAAGAATAAGAGCTATGTTGAAGACCTCTACCCAATTCATTACAGGCGAAGCAAAACATTATATATAAATCGCCATCTACAATTGGGTTGAAGGCGGCGATGGAGATGTGGGAAAGCCGGTGATTATTCCTACCTATGCATTTGGATGTCACGGTGCGTGATGTACAATGCCCAAGAAAGAACAAACGGATGCAAAATCTAAGATGTATCTTCTTGGGATATCTTGATGGAGTAAAGGGTATATCGGGACCCCACGCCTACAAGATCGCCAGAGATGTTATCTTTATAAGAAACGCAGCGAGATGAGGATGATAATGTAAAAGAAAAAGTCAGGTATATGTAGAAAATAATCCGGAAGATTGATTCTTAAGCGACCAGCACGAGGAACAAGAACCCGAGTCCGAGGCTCCGTGAAGTTCGTTGTCAACTCGTGAGACCGCCAACGTAGCACTCGGAGTATATCACGAGATCAACGCTTGCGTCTTTCTCTAACAGAGGATGGAGAGCCATCAACTTTCCATGAAGCTTTAAAGCCTCGGATGTTGCTTTGTGGATGACAAAGAACGCAGAAGAAATCAAGCTCTACACAAGAACAAGACATGGAACTTGTACCACTACCACGTGGAAGAAAAGCCATTGGAAACAAATGGTCTACAAGATCAAACGTGATGGCAATGACCAAGTGGAGCGTATCGTGCAAGATTGGTGGTGAAAGGATATGCTCGAAAGAAGGTATTGACTTCGAGATATTTTCCGGTGGTTCGACTTACAAGTAGTCTTGGCGATGTGCTACATTTGACTTACATCTAGAAGCGATTAGATGTAAACCGCATTTCTTCATGGAGAACTTGAAGAAGAAATATATACTGAAGGTTTTGAAAGCGAAAGGAGAACTTGGTTTGGTTGAACAAAATCTGGTCTCAAACAAAGCGAGGTGTTGGTATAAGAGATTTGATTCCTTCATCATGAAATTTAAATTGTGCATATTACAAGAGGTTTGAAGATAATGATTTCATCATTTTGCTGTTGTATGTGGATGACATGTTGGTAGTGTTAACATATATGTTTCCATAATATTGATTTTGATGATAACAAACAAGATTAAGAATGATTAATCTTTTAAGATCAAATTATTTTTTATACATCTTAAATAAATCATTATTTTAACATTTTAAAGGTTTTATATTTAATGGAAAAATGATTTTATGAAATTGATTGTTTTTATTCTTTTTAAATAAATCATTATTTTCACATTATAAATGTTTCATATTTAATGGAAAAATGATTTTATGAAATTGGTTGTTTTTCAAAGTTTATGGTTTAATTGAAAGAATTTTGAAAACTTTGAAATAAAGAAGTATTGCTTGAAATTTTGGTAAAGGACTTATTTGAAAAGTGTCATAGCATTTTTGGCTATACCATAATTTCAAAAAGTTTTGGGATAAAAGTATTATTTAGAAATTTGAAATTAACTTATTTGTAAAGTTTCATACCGTTTTGGGCCATAAATAGTTATATAAAGTTTGAGGGTCAAACTGTTATTTTACAAAAATAGTCTGTAGTAGTAGTAGAAAACGATCCGACATTTGGTTAACGGTTCGCCGAAGCGTAATTGAAGATCACCTGGACACTAACGATCCGACGTGATAACCGACATCTAATGTAATGAAGATTAGTCTCTGGACACTAACGGCGATCCGACATCTAGATAACGGCGATCCGACAATTTGAAAATCAGCCCCAACGGTCATATTGACCAGTCAAACGGCGATCCGATATCTAGTTAACGGCAATCCGACAGTGTGCAGACAGTCTATAACGGCTAGTTTTCAGCTGCAACTATAAATAAGCTCATTCAAATCCAAACAAAGATTGATCACAACACAACCATTGAGTTTATATTCGAGAATACAATCTTCATAGAGCTTTAAACACATTCTTGCTTCATCTATTCACACATTGGGCATTGATTTGTAATCTTAAATATTGTGTGAGAGAAAAACAATTTGTAATCTTTTACTTTGAGTGATTGTAAGTGTTGGGATACACTTGGGTTAAGAGATTGGGGATAATCTCTTGTTGTAAAGGTCCATTGACACCTTGGAAGTCAATTATGGCCGCTTGGGAGGCTAGCTTAGTGAAATCCTCAAGCCCGGTGAGCTTGGAGGCGTGGGCGTGGGATTGCCGAACCACGTAAAAATCATTGTGTTTGTTTTCTCTTCCCTTACTCTTTTAATATTGTGCATGATTGAATTTATTGTTTTCAATTTGATTAAGACAATAGATTAAATTGTTGAGCGAATTGTATTGCATAATTTTTTAGAATCCCAATTCACCCCCCCTCTTGGGTTGCTTACTTGTATTTCAGGTAGCAGATCCCAACAAAGATCGAGTCCAAGAATTGAAGGCACAGTTGGCTAGGGAGTTTGAAATGAAGGACTTGAGACCAGCAAACAAGATTCTAGGGATGCAAATTCACCGAGACAGAAATAACAGGAAGATTTGGCAGAAGAATTACTTGAAGAAAATCTTGCGGTGCTTCAACATGCAAGATTGTAAGTCAATTTCTACCCCACTTCCTGTTAATTTCAAATTATCCTCAAGTATGTGTCCTAGCAATGAAGCAGAGAGGAAGGAGATGTCTCGAGTACCGTATGCATCAGCAGTGGGAAGTTTGATGTTCGCTATGATATGTACAAGACCAGACATTGCACAAGCAGTGGGAGCAGTTAGTCGATACATGGCGAATCCTGGTGGAGAGCATTGGATAGCTGTGAAGAGGATTCTGAGATACATCAGAGGAACCTCAGATGTTGCATTATGTTATGGAGGATCAGAGTTTACTGTCAGGGGCTATGTGGATTCAGATTTTGCAGGAGATCTTGATAAAAGGAAATCCACTACTGGTTATGTGTTTACACTTGCGGGAGCAGCTGTAAGCTGGGTTTCGAAACTGCAGACCGTTGTGGCTTTATCTACAACAGAAGCAGAGTACATGGCAGCTACACAAGCTTGCAAGGAAGCTATTTGGATACAAAGGTTATTGGAGGAGCTCGGGCACAAACAACAGAAAATTCCTGTGTTTTGTGACAGTCAGAGTGCCTTGCACATTGCAAGGAATCCAGCCTTTCATTCCAGGACAAAGCACATAGGAGTTCAGTATCACTTCGTTCGAGAAGTAGTGGAAGATGGAAGTGTGGATTTACAGAAAATCCATACGAAGGAGAACCTAGCAGATGTTTTGACCAAGCCAATAAATACTGATAAGTTTGTCTGGAGTAGATCCTCTTGTGGCCTAGCAAAGCGTAATGACATAAGTTAGAAAGGATGGTGTGGAGATTGATTGGTCCTTAATCTAATCTCCAAGTGGGAGAAATGTCAAAAAAATGGGCTATCTAGATGGTCAACACCATCTTTCGTTGGAAAAGAAAACAAAAGAAGAATGGAGAATGAGGAGCCGCAATCTAGAAGCTGTAAATGTTTGAAGAAGAAATAAGAGGCACACGGCTTTGACAAAAGAAAGAAGAAAAAAAAAATATATATAATTGATGAATAGTGCCAAAGCTTTCTCTATAAATAGAAACGAAGAGAATGAGCAAATTCATTCCATTCAGAAAGCAATTTAGGGAGTTGAGAGAGAGTTTAAGAGCTTGCATTTATAAGCTCTTGTTACAGTGATTGAGAGAGTTTGGGTGTATTGGGGTTTTGGGTAGTGAGCTAAAATACTACAATACTTATAACTCCTTTTCACTAGTAAAATATTTCCTTCGTGGATGTAGGCTAAAAAGAACCACGTAATTTCTGTCCTCTATCATTGTTTTTATTTTCTTACAATTTCACTAGTTCTGCTTCACCCACCAATTTCCTAACCTGTGGAGACACGCATCACAACCTGCTAGAAGTCCTCGAGGCCAGGTTCTCCCAACAATCGATTTCCTGACTAAATGAGGCAAGAACTCCATTCAGTAAACTTTGTTGGTGTCCATTTGCTCATCGTTACAAAGCGCATGGATCATGATGTTATATGTTACTACATTTGGCATTAGGCCTGCACGAGTCAAACTTTGAGACAGTTCCCGAGCATTTTTCAGTTTGCCTATTTTACACAATCCATCAATAAGGCAGCCGTAGGCCACGATATTAATTTCACACTTGAGAATTATTCATTTATCAGCGTGTTGTAATTAGCAACATTATGTCTGCACCCTTTATTCTCCATAGAAAAAAAATATTTTCATAGCACGATCAAATCTACCCGTCAAGCAAAACCCATCCATTAATGTGTTATGGACAAAAGCATCTGGACGCACACCACGCTGAATCATCAGGTCCAACAACCTAGTTGCTTCGTCCATCTTTCTGTTTTTACAAAGCTCATCCATGATCACATTGAAAGTCACAACATCCGGCTGTAACCCCCGATCCATCATCTCAATAAACAATTACTCTGCCTCATTCCCATCATTAGCATAACAAAAGCCGTGAATCAAAGAGTTATAAGTAACCACATTGGGGTTAATATTCTCATCCTTCATCTGCAGAAACAGTTCCTTAGCCTTGTCCACAAAACCTTCCTTACAAAGACCATCGATGATGGTATTGTATGTAACAGTGTTTGGCTTACAAACGACACCAAATTCCCTATTTCCATTAGCCATCCCTTCAAATAAATAAATTAAGAGTGACGATTGTATGGCCAGTTCGACACAATCCAGTAATCAAAGTATTGTACGTAAAAGCATCAGGCTCACAACCAAACGCTTTATGTTTCGTAAACAATGCGGCGGCCTCCATGATTCTACTCTCCGCACGCAAACCTTTAATCAAAGATGTAAAGGTCGCAGCATTTGGTGTAAAACAAGACCTAAGGATCCTCCCAAAAGCTACAAAACCAAGAGACACCCTACCCATTTTGCAAAAGCAGTTAATCAAGATGCTGCAGTTGAATTGAGTCGCTTGAAGAGTTAAAGGACAATATCATAATGTTTAATCCTATCAAGAGACCACTAAACAAAATGTTGAAGGAAGAGACAGGATGGGGAGTAGGGTGCATATGAAGCATGTAATCGGAGATACAAAAAGCTTCATCAGGAAAATAGAAGAGAAATCTGTCTTTTTCTTTCCATTCCGATTATTAACTAGTAGGGTATCGTTAATTTTACAAGTAGGATCCGTTACTTACCTTTCGGAACATGACAAATGATATCTCACTGTTTGATTGGCTCAGTAATCATTAATTATTAAATTTTATTGTTTTTAATTTAAATGGTAAAATTTATTTAGATGATATACAAATTGTAAATTAAAGTGTCAATTTTCTTACATTATCCTGGTACTCAAACATAAGTTTACATGAAATTTCATGTCTGGATACCTTAAATGGCCATAATTATTAAATGATATGGTTCTGTCAATCGTTTAAAAATAATTCAATTTGTAATATTTAAAATAATTTAATATGTAATTAGGTGTCAAAAAGATCAAATTATCCTTACAAAATGACAATCTCTGTGTCACCTGTGTTTGTTTTTATTTTGTTATTTTGCAAGGATAATTCTATCTTTTTTGTAGATGACTGATATAAATTACAAATTTAAGGTGAAATATCAAAAAAATTAATTTTTTTTAGCATTTTGTAACATAGGGGTTGATAACTTCCTATATTATAAAGAAATTCTTTTTTCGTATAAGACCTGCTCACTATCAAATTACTACCAAATTAATAATTGGTATTTATTTAGATCTCATTTCTAATTTTTTGTAATGCAAGTAGAAGATCTAGTGTATTATTTTTTATATCACAAATTCATATGACATCCGGAGGCTTTTCGTGAAAAATTGTACCCAATATTATTTATTTATTCTTGAAATCGATCTCCGCTTAGATCTTATTTCCAACTTTCAGTAATATTGAAAGAAAATCTAGTGTGATATCCATATGATAATACAAAAAATTATTTAATATCAAAATATCAAATCACTTGTAAATAGTTTTTTTTTTTTTTTGGAAGATGGCCTCCATTCAACAATTATCTTTGAAGTCATAAATATTTAATTAAGAGAACATAAAATGATAGGATTGTTAAAAGAGTTAGAAATAAGGTGCTTTTAGATTACTTAATTTGAAAAAAATAAAATAAAAACTTCAGGTTCTTTCTAGTAGAATTAAATATCGATGGTTCAACTCTAACGGTAGTCCCTGCAGGAGCTTGACCACGAGCAGTACGGACAGAGTTCACAGGACTGACATTTGTAACCTGTCTTGATTCAATTAAGCTCTTCTTGAGCTCAGGGATGGTGATTGAAGGCAGATTTAGATTTACAAGGAACTTGGTTGATTTATCATTGCATGTTATACCCCATGGCACAAAGGAACCGAGCATAGTCTGATACCTCCTTGCCGTATGCTAGGCCAGGATCCGCGGCTTTATTAGGATTGACATTACCTCCACCATAGTGCTTGTGAGGAGCTCCCTCAGCGACTATGCTTTGAGCATATTCATCTTTTAGAGAAGCTGGCCGAGAGTAACGGAGGGAATATTAGTAATGTAACTAATGTTAACAGGCTATAAAAACAATTGAAAATGTTAAATATAATGAAATTTCAGTTTTCACCTGTTGTCACAATTTCAGACTTGATTGCAGCTGGACTCCACGTTGGATGAACAGCTTTCAGAAGGGCCACAACACCAGATATATGGGGGCATGACATGGAGGTTCCAGATTCAACGTTAAAGTTAAATTACGGTGTGTAATTCTGAGTGACATGACTGTTTGTTGAAGAGTTGAAACCGGTGACCAAGAGGCCGGGATATTAACCCCGGAGCTGCAATGTCTGGCTGCACAGCCCATTGAAATAAACTGATCAAATGAACTACATAAACAATACTCATGTGAACAAGATGGCCAATACCTTCAATACTGAGGAAGAGAGAGCTGGATCTCGAGAAGAAAAGAAGGCCACTTCTGGTGATATTTGTTGCCCAATTACTGTTTTAGTGAAGCTAAACCTGACTCTAGGATTTCTCCGCATAAAATTTTTCATCAGTAAGAGAGTCAAGTGACAACTAATTTGAACAACCACAAACAATAAGTGTATATTAGAACATTACCATGGATTCATGGTCACAATCAGAACCCAGAAGCCATGTAGCTCATATGCATGGAAAAGCAAGTATGTATATTTAGAACATTCCTATGGTCAACACTGAGAGCTTTTACTTGTTTGCTTCCATGCGGGTGAGAAGAGATGTTCCAATTGCAAAGTCATCTGGACACAGGGAATACTAAAGGAAAAATGAACATCCTTTGCGGGAAACTTAGCAAATATGAGACCAGCACTCCCAGTATCCAGTACAGTTCGTGCAGTAGCTGCAGCTGACCTCTGAGACTGTGACTGGAAACAAATAACAAATTTTCCTCTCACTAAGGTTGCATTCAGGGTCCCTGATTCACAACTTCTGTTAAGAGTGCATGTTGTTAGAATCTTTATGGTTTACCAATTACCACAGACTAGGATGTTCATGCAGATATTCCAGCCAGCATGAAGCCACAAAAAAAAAAAAGGCACAATAATAGAAAAAATAAAAAAATTGTTTTACCTCACACTACCTTCATCTGCATCATATGCAGCTATATCTTTCCCAATCACAATAGGATAAAACTTGTTCAGATCCTCTTTTCCATTATAAAAAGCCTGACCCTGTTTGAGAAAATAAAAATTTATTCCTGGGCTACATGTATGTGTGTTGGTTAACAGTAAAAGAGTTGCATCATATCATGTTGAAATGCAAGCAAGGATGTTATATTTTTGTTTCAACAGCACAAGGAACTTGATTAAATGCTACTGCATCTGCATGAAAGTAAATTTAATTTTGTCATTCAAACTATTCAAACAGAAATCTTCAATTTGATTGAATAATCTTCGTTCAAATTGTATGTTGTTCAACCTGAACACAAAATGGAAAGCTGTTTCACAGAGTTATATCATATAGAACAAAAATTCCAACCAATACATTTTTTCCTCTTGTACAAATCATATCAAGTTTGTAATTCAACAGGCAGACCATCATGTAACCAAAACCTTTGGAAACAAGTGTAGAATTAGAACTTATTGAACTACCAAGATCACTTGGAAACTAAATGCCACCAGTATTATAGTTATTTCCATGAATCTGAAAATAACTTCCAGCGCCTGAATGGCCTTTTGAAGTAATTTCATTCACAACATTTTGGTTGTGTGCAAACTGAGTGTTCTATTTGGTACAATACAGACCACGGCAGGGTGATCTGCACAAATGCATCATACAAAACGTATCAACAGAAAATATTGGTTAATAAAACAAATTTGGACAGCTAAAACAGATTTCATTCACCAACATTATAACACCTGCAGTTAACTTGGCTTGAGACTGTTAAGACTGCGGCAAATCCAGAAAAACCATGCTTGTAGCTGTACAGAGAATTGATTCCTTAGCAGCTTCTTTGCTGTCAAATTGAAACTGCTAGTTATCACCTAGTGCTTTTCACAATGATTAGTCCCCTTACGGTTTCTCTAGCGAATACCATTCATTATTGATAGAGGGGAAAAGAGAGAGTTATAAAAAACTACCAATTGATACAAATTAAAAATGAAGGTTAGGTCACGTCTGCGGTTTCTGCCATAGCACTCAAAAGGGCTGTTTCTGATCAGAAATTGGTTAAAACTTCCAATTTCCAACCAGAAAGCACAAAAAATATGTAAGTAAATAAGTTCGTTGCGATGTTCAAATGGAGCACAGACTAGCAAGAGCACAATATGGATTGTAATTACTGATGCATGGAAATAATGACATCCACTTCATTTTATCAAAGAGATTAACATAGATAAATAGTGAAAGCAGTACAAATATTTTTATTTTCCATTTTTCAATTTTCACCATACATTAACATAAACATTTTGCATAACGTTTATATGATAAAAATATAATAGGTAAATTCGGCTAAAGAGATTGAAATATAAACCTTCCAAGAATATCCGAAAGAATCTGATGGTGCGAATCCTGAACCAGCTGAGGCTCATCATATCTTCTCTCTTCCATATAAACAGTGTAATCCTGTAATAATACAGCACAAAATCACAAACCCATCAACAAAAATAATAATTGAAAATAACCAAAACGGAAGCTCACGCAACAAACTCACATTGCTTGAAGCAGTTGCTAGTGGCCGACACACACAGCAAGAACAAGACAGGATGTCAAAGAGCCAATAAGAAGCAGCAGCAGGAGCCGTGAATGATCATAAGAGACCGGAAAGATAAATGAAACCCCCAAAAAGATATATAGTTCACAAAATTCATATCCAATGATGAGGAGAGTAAATGCTTTAATGGGCGTGTATGCTTGTGCGTAGGGACCACATACATACTTGCTCCACTGTCAATAGTTAAACTAGCATTTACGTTAATGGTGGATCCATTTAATGGATCACTAGTGAAGTAGATGATACAAAAGACAAATGTACATCAAAATGTACGTTACCTATCTCTAGCCTTGCTTGATTGGTTGGAGAAATGTTGAAGATTATGAATTTGGAAGAAGGGAGCCTCTAAGTAATTGGAACTTAGCATTTGCCTTGGATGAAAGACTTGGACCTGTCTCTGTCATAGAGAAATAAAAGTGCATTACTTCAAAGATTGACTTGAATTCCATAACTGGGATAACAGGTAGTAAGGTCACGTCACATCCTTTCTTTTTGTTTCGATTTGCTGTTTGTGCATATATTTCAAGTCAGTGTATTTTACATCAACTTGAAAGGACACTTGTGCTGACATAACAAGTTTCACGATCCAATTCTACTCACAAAAAGAATGAGGCGAGGAAAGAACAAATCATAGTCAGCAATATGCTAAGTATTTGTTGATGATGCTCCATTTCATATTAATCCTGGTTTGCCGAGATTATCAAACAGAATTTCCTTGTATTCACATTCTATCAATCTAATAAAAAGGTTGCAGCACCCAGAAAAGTTATCACAGAAGAAACATAAAGATATCCTTCCAATATTTATAAGGATAAAAATCTGAATTGTGCCATAAAGTAGATGTTTCATATAAATATTAGTCTTCTGATTGTGTAATACATTTCAATGATGAAAAAAAAAATGATATTTTATAGCATTTATAGAAGAAAATGTCACACACAAGGAAATTAAATGCTATTTTCCCATTACATTACTTCCAAAACAGAATAAGGAAATTAAGAGAACGAGAGAGAGACCTCTTAGGAGGAGAACTCTTGAATTTCCATAATAATGACTGCATCGAAAGCGTTGGCCATGTTGATGAGTGGTACCTGTGAGCATGACATCACTATGCAAGACTCCTTGTTACATGGCAATTTGGGCAATTACTTAGATGTGTAGTATCATTCAGACCACAAACCATCTAGCATTTACCATGCCAAAAAAAAAAAAAAAAAATTGTCTTTACAAGATTATTTTTTAGAGGAAGCAATGAAGCTGAGAAGACAAGCTGTGCTATTAATTGTTAATAGAAATAAATGATGAACGCTGATTGAAAAACCTGATGACATAATTAATTTGGCATCAATTCCCAATACAGTTGGTAATCTCATATACTCGAATTACAAATCAGTTCAACTGGAAGTTCCCTATATCAAAGACAACCAACTTAACTAACAGAAAGTTTGAACATAAACGTTGTACCCTCACAGGAGGGAAACAAAATGCCATTTTATTTAGAGAAGAAAAAGAGGCCATACAGGAAAAGCCTAAAAAATTTGCACTTCCAGCTAATGAGAAGGATGTGTTACAGAAGGAAAACTCATGAATTGAATAATAAAAATGTTATTTTACAACATAAAGTTGAAAGACTTTAAAACTTATCTGTTGGACAAGAAGTTAGCCATGTCTGCAAACAGAATCCATGGACAGAACCTAGGAACATGCCAACATTAGACAACACTCCTTCACATGTTGTAATAAGAATGGGATCCTCCAGATCGGGTTTTCAGGCAGAAGAAACATGCGACTAAACCAATATAAAACTCACTTTAACTTTGACTCTTGAATTGTGGAATCGAGTTTAAGCTAATTTCATTCTTTACAAGTAAGTCCACAACAATTGAAAGTGTAGATGCATCTGGTATTACATTTCTCTCATCCATTCTGTGAAGGAGTTCAACAACTTTTGATGTCTCATTATTGCGGATGCAACCTAGCATAAGCGTGTTAAATGTGACACAACTGGGTGCTACACCTTTTGCTTCCATATCAAGAAACAAATCACGTGCCTTGTCCATTTTCCCATCAGTACAATGCGCATGGATCATGATGTTATATGTTACAACATTTGGCATTAGGCCTACATGAGGCAAACTTTGAAACAGTTCCCAAGCAGTTTCCAGTTTGCCTATTTTACACAATCCATCAATGAGGCAGCTGTATGCTTCAATACCAAGTTCACACTTGAGTACTCTCAAAGTACGAAATAGTTCAGCTGCCTCTACAATATAACCATTCTTGCAGAGCCCGTCAATAAAGGTATTATACGTAGAGGTCTCAGCTGCCACATCACTATGCTGCATCTCATCAAACAATTTTAAAGCATGCTCAACCTGGTGTATTTCAAAAAGGCCACGAAACAAGGTGTTATATGTAACAACATCTGGCTTAATTCCTTTAGAAAGCATTTCACTATATAGATTTAAAGATTCCTCTACATCCTTAGTCTTGCAGTACCCATTTATTAACGTGTTGTAAGTAATAGTCTTGCAGTACCCATTTATTAACGTGTTGTAAGTAACAACATTATGCATGCACCCGTTACTATTCATAGAAACAAATAATTCCCTCGCACGATCTATTTCACCTGTCAAGCAAAAACCATCAATTAATGTGCTATAGACAAAAGCATTTGGACGCACACCACGCTGAATCATCAGGTCCAACAACCTACTTGCTTCATCCATCTTCCCATTCTTGCAGAGCTCATCCATGATCACATTGAAAGTCACAACATTAGGCTGTACCCCTTGGTCCATCATCTCAATTAGCAAACACTTGGCCTCATTCCAATCATTAGCATAACAAAAACCACGAATCACAGAGGTATAGGTAACCACATCGGGGTTAATATTCTCATCCTTCATCTGCAGAAACAGTTCCTTGGCCTTGTCCACAAAACCTTCCTTACAAAGACCATCTATAATAGTAGTGTATGTAACAGCGTCTGGCTTACAAACAACACCAAATTCCCCATTTCCATTAGCCATCTCTTCAAATAAATTTAGAGCAACAATTGTATGGCCAGTTCGACACAATCCATTAATCAAAGTATTGTATGTAAAAACATTAGGCTCACAACCAAACACTCTAAGTTTCGTAAACAATGCGGCAGCCTCCATGATTCTACTCTCCGCACACAAACCTTTAATCAAAGAAGTAAAGGTCACAGCATTTGGAGTAAAACAAGACCTGAGGATTCTCCCAAGAACAACAAAACCATGAGAAACTCGACCCATTTTGCAAAAGCAATTAATCAATATGTTGTAAGTATAATGATCCGGAAACAACCCAGTGGAATTGAGTCTCTTGAAGAGTGAAAGGACAGTTTCATAATGTTTAGTCTTAGCAAGACAACCAAACAAAAGATTGAAGGAAGTGACAGGAGGCGGAGAAGGGCGCATATTGAGCATGTAATCAAAGATACACAAGGCTTCATTAGGAGTAATAAGATTAATATCACCTTGACCTGATGATTTGCACCTTTCTTTGAGAAATTTTTCGAGTGAGGCTCCGTCTTTGACTGTCAGTCGTAGCGACTCCTTAAGTTTAGCTGTTGTAGTCGGATCTGAGGGCTCAGATAAATGACGGAATACGCATGAGGGAACGAAGAGGAGAAATTATCATGCTCTTAAGAAGAAGAAAAAAATTATTATGTTTTAAAAATAAAATATATAAAAAAAATTAGAATAGGGCTCCCGTTTTAACATACTTTGAGAAATTGAAGATTTGGGTTTTCTGGTATGAGGGAACGAAGAGGAGAAATTACATCTAAGAGCCGATATTGAAATTGAAGTAAAATGAAATGAACGAGTTGAGGATACGAAAGCCATTGGAGAGCTTTTGATTATTTGGGGTTGAAAAAGAAGAAGAAAAGAATTACCAAAATAGAAGAAGAGAAACATATGCCCTTTTCCTTCCATTCTTCCGAATATTAATACAAGTGGGATACGGTACTTTCAATGATGCTATGCTTTTGGAACCGTGACAAATTGTGTCTCTGCGTTTGAATGGCTAAATAATAGTTAATTTTTGAATTTCACCGTTTCTAATTTAATTTAAGGAAAATTCTATAATGTCATAAATAAATTTACGGCATTGATACCGTAATAAACGTGGGTCATTGGATTAGATCAACGGTACCTACTAACTATAATATAATAAAAGTATTTAAAAAATTTCCATTAACAGGTTTACAACCGGTTAAACATTTATTTAAAAAAAATTAACCGGTGAAAATTTCAAAATTATATATATTTTAAAATTGAAATCTACGAAAGTCCAAATAGAATCAAAGTCTGGTCATAATTCGAAGGTCCCGGAATCGAATCTAAAAATCGCAGCACGCCGGATTTTGTATTTTCGAAGCAATCGGGTTTGCTGGCTAACCCGAATTTTGTTTCCTCGATCGTTCCTCTTTTACTGCAATCTTCGCTTTGAAAACTGTTTGAAGCCAAAAAGAAGCGAGAAAGAAGAAGCTCTACAATGGTTCGTGTTCGTGAAGGGGCTGGGTTCGTGTTCGTGAAGTGGTTTAAATCAAGCGATAACGACTTCGAGTCAAGAGGAGCAAGACTAGGTTCGTCATTCTTTACTGATTCTCCTCTATCGCATTTGCATTGTTTTGACCAAGACAGCAAATATGTATATATATATAGAGCATGCATTATTCTCTCACCTAAGTGTGGTGCTATTTCACTCAATTCTCAAACAAGTTGGTTTCTCTGAATCTCAAAGAAATGGAACAAACTTTCATCATGATCAAGCCCGATGGGGTCCAAAGAGGCTCGTTGGTGAAATCATCAGTAGATTTGAGAAGAAGGGTTTCTCTTTGAAGGGTTTGAAGCTTATGACTGTGGACCGCCCTTTTGCTCAGAAGCACTATGAGGATTTGTTGTCAAAGCCTTTCTTTGTTCTTATTAGACATAACCTGTCATTGCTATGATTTGGGAGGGTGCCATAATTGTTATAATATTGAATTTTTTTAATAAATAATAACTATAAAAATATTTTAATTAATTATTATAAATTTTAATTAGATAATATTAAATAAATAATAATAATAAAAGATTAATAAATTATAATGAATTATAATTATAATAATATTATAATAAATAATAATGAAATAATTTCATACTGATAATAATAGCAACAAAATTATAAATATAATAATATTTTTACTAAATAATAATATAATAAAATATTAATAATAATAACTTATTATTTTAATAATAATTATAACGTTTGATTACAATAATATTTTCATAAATAATAATCATATAACAAAATCATGAAATTAATAAATAATAACAATAATGAATTAGTAATCATAATTATAATACTATTTTAATAAATATTATTATGATGATGATGATGATGATGATGATTATTATTATTATTATTATTACCACCAATTGACAATAATCAACAAAGGGCATTTAAGTAAATTATGATAATTCATTCCGATTTCAAGACAAATTAAACACATCGATGGAAATAAATCTCATTCCAACTTCAATTTCTACAGCTCAAATAAATAACTTATTCTTATTCACATTCTTGATTCTGATTGTAGCCCGTTCCGATTACTGATTAGTAAATGCACCATGAGCACATTATTGTGGTTTAATTGGGTCTTTTTTTTCAAACCTAATTAATAATTAGTTTGGGTTGGATCAATTATAATTAACTAGTCTAACCCAACCAAATCTATAATAATAATAATAATAAGAAGAAGAAGAAGGATAATGATAATGTGTTAATTCTCAATTGCAAAATTATAAAGACTTAAATGGCTTATCTAATTTTTTATTCTTTTTAATCTTTTAATAGAAGAGGCTATTTCATTCTTGCATCTGCTGCTCTAGACTACAATTCCAAAACCAAAATCACACTCTCTTATAAGTAAATTTATTATTTTATAAGATTAATATAAAAGTAAGTTGGTTTTAATTTCTTTTTATTTTTTTAGTGAATACTTAACGGCACATAATTATATATCACTTTCATTTTATTTTTGTATATGATGCTAGCTAATTATCTAAAAAGTTTGAATTTGGAATTGGAAAAGGAGATGTAGGAGAAATAAAGTCTATATGCTTTTTGTGGAAATTTTCTTAATTTAAAGATAGTTAATTTATTAACTTTCTTTACGTACACTAGATAGTGAATGAAAATTTCATGTTATAAAAGATTTATATTTGATTTTAATTAATTTTAATTCAAGTTTCATATCATTTTCATTGTTCAATTTAAAATTTTGATTTGACCTTCAACCTAATCAACTTAACCAGACGATATAAGGTTTGGGTATAATTGGGTTAAACAAGTTTATTTAGTTAAGTTGGATGGATTTTATCTCAGCTCATTAAAAAGTAGACCAAGTTAGAATTTCACTAACCCTATCAAACCCAACTCATGCCCATCCTTATATCATTCTATCTAAATCATAAAATGCCAATAATCCAACTCTTTAACCATTTTCACATTGAATTTAAGTTGAGGCAATTGACCTAAACTAAATAACCTAAATTCCAAATAAATGTGAAATAAGACAAAAAATTTCTAAACTACACGTATGACTCGTAGATTGAAGGTAAAACAGGTAAATTAGCGTTAGAGTGGTAAATTGGTCTACAAAATTAAAAAAATAAAAAATAGAAAAAAACTAGTAAATTGATAGAAAATGTAGTAAATTAATGTTGGAGTTGTAATTTGTATGAAGAACTTGTAAACAAAACAAAAATTTAGAAAAATGAGATAGATCTTGTAAATTCACATTAAGTGTGAAATAAAACAAAAAATATGTAAACCACACATAAAACTAGTAAATTAATGAAAAAATGGTAAATTAATGTTGAAATTGTAATTTACACGAAGAACTTGTAAACAAAACAAAAACTTATAAAAATGACATAGAACTAGTAAATTGACATTAATTGTGAAATAAAACAAAAAATATGTAAATCACACATAAAACTAGTAAATTGATGGAAAAATGAGTAAATTAATGTTGGAGTTGTAATTTGTACGAAGAACTTGTAAACAAAACAAAAACTTATAAAAATGACACAGAACTAGTAAATTTACATTAAGTGTGAAATAAAACATAAAATATGTAAACCACACATAAAACTAGTAAATTAATGAAAACAATGGTAAATTAATGTTGGAATTGTAATTTTTGAAAAACATAAACAAAACAAAAACTTATAAAAATGACATAGAACTAGTAAATTGACATTAATTGTGAAATAAAACAAAAAATGTGTAAATCACACATAAAACTAGTAAATTAATGAAAAAAATGGTAAATTAATGTTGGAATTGTAATTTGCACGAAGAACTTGTAAACAAAACAAAAACTTATAAAAATGACATAGAACTAGTAAATTGACATTAATTGTGAAATAAAACAAAAAATGTGTAAATCACACATAAAACTAGTAAATTGATGGAAAAATGAGTAAATTAATGTTGGAGTTGTAATTTGTACGAAGAACTTGTAAACAAAACAAAAACTTAGAAAAATGACATAGAACTAGTAAATTCACATTAAGTGTGAAATAAAACAAAAAATATGTAAACCACACATAAAACTAGTAAATTAATGAAAAAAATGGTAAATTAATGTTGGAATTGTAATTTGCACGAAGAACTTGTAAACAAAACAAAAACTTATAAAAATGACATAGAACTAGTAAATTGACATTAATTGTGAAATAAAACAAAAAATGTGTAAATCACACATAAAACTAGTAAATTGATGAAAAAATGAGTAAATTAATGCTGGAGTTGTAATTTGTACGAAGAACTTGTAAACAAAACAAAAACTTAGAAAAATGACATAGAACTAGTAAATTCACATTAAGTGTGAAATAAAACATAAAATATGTAAATCACACATAAAACTAGTAAATTAATGAAAAAATAGGTAAATTAATGTTAGAGTTGTAAATTGTAAGAAGAACTTGTAAACAAAACAAAAACTTATAAATGTTGCATAAAACTTGTAAATCAACATTAACTTGTAAAAGTTTCATAAAACTTGTAAATCACACATAAAATTGGTAAATGTAACCTGGAACTTGAACAAAAAATAGTAATTACCTGCTACTTAGGTAACATGTTACCTATTTATTTAGAATTAATAGTAGAGATTTTTTATTCAAATCTAACGGTCCACATCCATTACGACATCAATGCCGTAAATTTAGTTACGGCATTATAGAATGACCCTTAATTTAAATAGCGAACTTTATTCAGTTGGCACATAAATGTAAATTAAAGTACCAATTATCTTACATTATCCTTATACTCAAACATAATTTGACACGAAATTTTATGTTTAAATATGTTAAATGGGCATGGTTATTAAATGATCAGGTTTTATCACTCATTTAAAAATAATTTAATATGTAATATGTAAAATAATTTAATAATATGTAATTCGGTGCTAGTAATAATAACATCAACAATAACTACAACAATCATGCGGTAGTCTTTCTTCGAAAATCTCTTTTCTCTGAAAAGAGAATCACGAATGGAAGGATAATGGGGTCCTAGTGGCTCAGCTTTGTCACTCCTAGTTGAGTGAGTGGGTCACTTCCGTTTTGTGTGTATTTTGAGCAGTCTAAAAGTGTGAGCTGCAATAGATAAATCGTTTCCCCATTAATCGTCAGGGGGTTCAGCGAGTTAAAAACCATAAAGTGTGGTTGGTGAGCTTAATTATTTTTTGATTGAACTACTATGGAGACAGAAGAACTTATTAAGAAGTGTAGGGTCATTTCCTTAGAAGGGGAAGAAGAGGATAAGGTTTCTTTTATTGGAAACATGAAAACAAAAGGTGCTGAAATTGCTGCAGGATGTCTAGTCGGGAAGATCCTGACCACAAGGGGAGTGAGTATCGAAGGGCTTAGAGCGGCAATGCACCAAGTCTGGAGAACAATACGTGGAGTGAGAATTGAAAACCTGGGGGAAAACATCTTCTTGTTCAAGTTTGCATTGGAAGCTGATAAAAGAAGAGTGTTAACAGGGGGGCCTTGGCACTTTAATAGAGCTTTGTTAGTACTGATTGAGCCAACTAGAATTGGAAATATTGCGAAGCAAGCCTTTACTCATGTCTCTTTTTGGGTTCAAATCCTAAATGTGCCCATCATGGCTATGAATACAGACGCTATCTCAAGGTTGGGAGCCATTATTGGTACAGTCGAGGAGGTGGAGACAAGCGAAAATGGGGAATGCATTGGGGAGTATGCACGAGTCAGAATCAAAGTGGATATCTCAAAGCCTTTAAAGAAAATCATTTTCTTGGAACCAGAGGGTGAGGAGAAAATACCAATGCCGATTAGGTATGAGAGATTACCAGACTTTTGTTTTTGCTGTGGAACCATTGGCCATCAATTTAGAGAATGTATCAAATATAAAGATCAGAAACAAGAAGATCTTGCATTCGGCCCATGGATGAGAGCAGTTACAATGGCTGAGCGGGCTAATTCTCATAAAGCCAAAAATAGATGGAATAGAGGCAACAATTCAAGGGAAGAGGAATCGGCAAACCAAAAAGGTCATGAAAATCAACAGCAAAACCAGAAACATCCCAACTCAGACTCATGAAACGGATTAGAAACAACCCGGATTGAAATGGGTGGAGCTACAACACCAACGAGTAAAAGCCACGTGGCTGAGATGGGTGTAGAAACATTAATGCTATAGGGAGCAAAACCGATGGAACAACAAGTTGGCTGTGATAATCTGACCACAATAGCTGGCAAGAATCAGATGTTGGGGAATGTGGAAAAGGAAGCGGGAGGAAAGTGGCAGGAAATATAGAATACAAAGGAAAGCCAAAGTTTGGGGTTAATGGGCTTAAAAAATAAAGCCCAAACAATTTCAAATGAGGGAGAAGTAACAGCCAAGAAAAAGCCCAAATTAAAAAAATGGAAGCATCTGGCCAGGGACACATGTTCTAAGGATGAAAACAAAATGGGTTCACTTGTAAAGAAACGGCCTAGAGGAGAAGCGGAAAAACGGTACCCATAAGCAAAGAAACTAAATATGAGTAGTTCGGTGGAGAGGGCAGTAGCACAAGATGGAGTGTTTTTCTTAGCAACACTTAATGCAAGTGCAAACTCAGAAGCATCAGATATGGAAGAAATGGAGGTGATAGGGTTAACTATCGAAGAAATATCGGCGGAGGCTGAGGGTCAGCCTCGCCGGGAGCCATGAAAATCCTCAGTTGGAACGTTCGGGGCTTGAGGAATTCCCGGACGTCACTCAAGAAAATTCTCCAAACACATAGGCCGCAAATTGTCTTCTTATGCGAAACAAAAATGCTACCTATGCAGATGAACAATGTTCGAGTCGAATTAAATTTTGAGAATTGTTTTACCGTAAGCAGGAATGGTTTAGAAGGGGGTCTAGCAATGTTTTGGAGCTCTGACATAGATGTAAATATAGTCTCTTACAGTCAACACCACATAGATGCTGAGATCTATAATGAAGGAGGACCGAATTGGAGATGTACAGGGGTTTACGGACACCCAGAAACAGCTCAGAAGAGGCACACATGGACTTTAATGAAACGGTTAGCAATCTTATCTTCCTTACCGTGGTTATGCTTTGGTGATTTCAATGAAATTTTACATTTAAGTGAGAAGAAATGAGGTAATGTTAGGGATGTTAATATGATTTCTGAGTTTAGAGATGCTATTAGAGAATGTAGCTTAGTTGATTTGGGTTGCACATGGAGTTTTTTCACATGGTCAAACCAAAGATATGGGCCAAACTTTATAGAAGAGAGAATAGACAGATTTTTATGTAATAAGGAGTGGGGTAATCATTTTCAAGAATTGGTAACTACAAACTTAGAGTCATGGACGTCAGATCATAGCCCCATTATGATGGAAGTGGTTAAGAAGGGTGTAGAGCAAATTTGTAAAAGGAAGAGTTGGCGTAGAATCCATTATGAGGATATGTGGAGCTCTTACGATGCTTGTAAAGAGATTGTTAAGAATGAGTGGACTAGACATGGAGGGGGGACAAATGCAAACCCAGTGCAACTTTTCAAAAAATCAGCCACGACATCAATGGCTCACCTGAGAATCTAGAGCAAAGAAGAGTTTGGGGAGAGAAAAAAGAAGCTGGAATTATTAGTGAATGAGTTGCAGCTGATCAGACAAAGCGAGAAGCCTTATGAATGTGGAGCTGAGATAAAAAAGATTGAGAAGCAAATTGATAACATTCTGATCGATGAAGAGATATACTGGAAACAGAAATCGAGAGCGGATTGGCTGAAAGAGGGAGACAAGAACACAAAGTTTTTCCATTCAAAAGCCTCCTCCAGAAAAAGAAAGAATAAGATCAGAGGAATTGAAACTGAACAAGGCAACTGGATTAAGGATAAAAGTGAAGTAGAGAAGGAGTTTTGTGACTATTTTGAGGGGTTTTTCAAGTCTTCGAATCCTACTCATGACCAACTAGAAGCTGCCCTGGCAAGTCTAGTTCCAAAAGTTTTGGATGAAATGAATGAAGAGCTTCAACAGCCCTTTACTAAAGATGAGATAACCTTGCAGATGTGCCCCAAAGCCCTGGACACGATGGTGCCGGTGTTTTTTCAAAAGCATTGGGAAACTGTCCGTGAAAGGGTGATCACTGCATGCCTCCATGTGCTCAACGAGAAAGGTACTCTTGCTCCACTCAATCACACATATATTGCACTCATTCCTAAAGTTGAGAAACCAAGGAAAGTGACTGAATACAGACCCATAAGTTTTTGTAATGTAATCTATAGATTAGTGGCAAAAACCATTGCAAATAGACTTAAACACTTACTCAATACGATCATATCCCCCACTCAAAGTGCTTTTATTCCCAATAGACTCATCACTGACAATGTTATCATTGGGTATGAATGTCTTCATAAATATCGTCATAGCAAAGGAAAGAAAAATGGTCTAGTGGCTCTAAAATTAGACATTAGCAAAGCCTACGATCGAGTGGAGTGGTCTTTTGTAAAAGCTACAATGTTTAGGTTAGGATTTTCCCCTGGTTGGGTTGATCTAATAATGAGATGTATTACCACCGCATCCTTTTCAGTTCTTATTAATGGGGTTGCAAAAGGGTTGATACGACTTCAAAGAGAGCTTAGACAAGGTTGTCCGTTGTCTCCATATCTTTTTATTTTGTGTGCTGAGGTGTTCTCCAGCTTAGTAATGCAGGCAGAAAACCAGAATCTTATACATGGAGTGAGTTTTGGGAACACCATCACGGTATCCCACTTGTTGTTTGTAGATGATAGCCTAATTTTCACGAGGGCAACAATAGATGATTGTAAGCATCTCAAGGCAATCTTTGACTGTTACAGCATGGCTTCGGGACAACTTTTCAACCTAGACAAATCCTCAATATTTTTCAGTTGCAAGACCAAAGCTTATCAAGTGGCTGCCATTAAAGAAATTTTTCAGTTGAAGGTCGTTTCCAGGCACGAAAAATATCTAGGGCTGCCATCCATGGTTGGAAGAAACAAAAGGAATTTTTTTGATGATTTAAAGCTCAGAGTGAAGAGTAAGATTTCAAATTGGCAGCACAAACACTTCTCTAGTGGTGGTAAAGAGGTCCTCATCAAAGCAATAGCCCAAGCTATTCCAACTTATGCCATGAGCGTGTTCAAAATTCCCCTGGGGTTGTGTGAAGATGTGCAGAAAATTATTGCTAGATTTTGGTGGGGATCTAAGGATGATAAGAGAGGCATTCATTGGGCTAAGTGGGAGAGGATAAGTAAAGCAAAATGCAGAGGTGGAATGGGATTCAAGGAGTTCTCGTGCTTCAATCATGCTCTAGTAGCCAAACAAGGATGGAGGATTTTACAGTTTCCAGATTCTTTAGCAGCCTGAGTTTTGCAAGCAAGATACTTCAGGCAATCTGACTTCTTGCAGGCAAAACTGGGGTCAAATCCTTCGTATATCTGGAAAAGTATTGTGTGGGGGAGACTTGTAATCCAAAAGGGCAGCAGATGGAGGATTGGTTCAGGGAACAAAGTGCAAGTTCACAACAGCAACTGGATCCCAAGACCAGAAACGTTCAGACCAATCTCCTCTCCAACTATCCCAAATGAGGCTGTGGTATCTGAGTTGATTGATTCTAACCAAAACTGGAATGTGACTAAAGTGTTCCAACATTTTATAAAGGAAGATGCAGAATTAATTACTAGCATTCCTCTCATGCGAAGACCAAAGCCAGATCAGATCATGTGGCATTATGATAAGCAAGGCAATTATACTGTCAAAAGTGGATATCGGATTGCTCAGCAAATAAAATTCCAGGACTCCCCTAGTTGCTCAGTTACGGATCCAAGTATTTGGAAGGCTATCTAGACTTGTTTGCTGCCTGAAAAAATTAAAATCTTCATGTGGAGAGTTGCCCGGAATTTGTTACCATCAGTTGAGAATCTTTGGAGCAAAAACGTGATCCCAGATCCTACTTGTCAACTGTGTAAAAAGACTATGGAGAGCATCTCTCATGCCTTGGTGGATTGCAAATTGGCTAGGAAGGTATGGAAAATGGTCTCTTGTGCGGATAAGGTTTACACATTTGCAGAGCAAAGTATGTCGTATGTGCTGCAAGGTATGACAGAAATGCTAAATCGAACAGATTTTGAATTGTTGGTGGCTTGTTTTTGGTCAATTTGGCATGCAAGGAACCTTTTTCTATTCGAAGGAAAGAAGGTGGACCCTCTGGTTTCCATGGCAAAAGCTGAGGCTGTGTTGGACTCATATAAACGAGTCAAAATTCCCAGCTCATCACACTTGGAGAGCAAGATAACTGTTAAGCAGCAGCGGTGGAAACCACCCCCACAAGGATGGATTAAAATTAATGTAGATGCAGCCACAAAGATTGAGAAACAAGCTGCAGGATTGGGAATTGTCCTACGAGACTTTAATGGGAATGTGGTTGCTGCTGCAGTAAAGCCATCTAAGTTTTATGGAGATATAATCTTTCTTTGAAAGGGTCAGTAGAATGCGGTTGCAAGATCTATTTCTATGGCTTCGATCATAGTGGAAACTGATTCTCAAGGTGTTTCGGATCTGCTCAACAAAAAGAAGAGTAATAGATCTGAAGTCTTCTGGGTGATATCGGAAATTCAAGAGCTAGTCAAGGATTTTTGTAATGTTAAAGTCCAATATACTCCAAGACATTGTAATTCCATTGCACACTCTTTAGCTAGATTAGCTCTAGGTTGTGAGGAGTCTGTCATATGGGAGATCCCATTTCCAGAAAATATCTGGTATTTGTTCCAGTCTTCTAATGAATGAAGGTTATGATTCCTTTTATATAAAAAAAAAAAAACAATAACTACAACAATCGATCTTTGCACAGTACTCATGCGATTTTTATTTATTTTTTAAATATTTAACTTACTTTCACAATATTACCTTCATATAATAATATTTCTTCTTTATTGGACATTAATAACAAGAAAAATCAAATTATCAATTTAACCCAAAAAAGTAAAATAGAAACAAAAAAAAATCTATATTAATTTTTTGAATACTCCACGAGGAGTTAATATATTAATTTTTTATTATTAATGTCTAAAAAATTAGTAGTTAAATTTTTTTTACAATATTTATTTTTTTGACATAGTTTCGACAAAGATTAATATATATTTTCTTTGTATTTATTTTATTTTTGGGGTTAAATTGGTAATTTTATTTATTATTAATGTCCAAAAAATTAAACAATATTGCAAAAAGGGTAATATTGTAAAAGTAAGCTAAAAGGAATACAAAGTAAAGACAGGGGTGTCAATAATTTAACGACAAAGATGTTTTAAAGCATATTTAAAAATATAGGAACTAAACAAGTACTAACCTCAAAATATAGGGACTAAACGAGCTTTTACCCCATTACTACTGCTCTTCTTATTAACCATTTTGATATCTTGTTAGAAAGCTTTTTTTTTCGTTTTTTTCCCTTTTGACTGAAAGTATATTTTTCTTCAAAAGCTAGAACTAATATTTTTAAATCTTTGGCATATTAACATCACCTCGAGTGCTTACACAGTAAACAATATCATAGTGTTAAGTTAGTTAATTGTATGCAAGTGTTTGTAATTCTAGTATTATTGTTATCTTAACATCCACCATATACTGAAGCAATCGTGTAGTAAAAAGTAGAGTATTAATACAAGCATAAATGCTTGTAAAAGTTATTATTATTAATTTTTTTAATGCATAGATATATTATAAAAAGAAAATTTACTTCATCCATATTAACATGGAAAATTTACGCCTGTCCAATTAAATTAGGAGGAGAGATGAGAGTAAGTTACTCATAAGTTCCAGCAAATTTAATTGTATTGTTTTGCTTAAGTTTAAATATCTTATTACTTGACTTTAAACCATCTTCATTCAAGAATACATTAGGGCGTTTGTAGAAATGATATTTGTATGACCTCCATTGTATGTGTATGCTGATTTGCAGCTGAAGTGTCTATTTTAATTTTGAAACCTCACTTGTGTGCATTTTCCTTGAGTTGTCCCTTTTATTTCTAACTTTCAGTTTGTCTTATGATGGAGTAGATGCATGACTGAAGTATCTATCAGGTCTCTCAAACCTGACAAGTTTGAGCTTTAGAAGAAACAGTAACTGTGCGTTTACTTCTTCGGATTGAGGAATCGAAATTATTGAGAGCATTTACTTCACAAAATAGAGTCAAGAATCGGAATTGAAATCGTTGAGTCCACCGCAATTTGGGAATGGCAAATGGAAGATTAATTCCCAAGGGAGGCGGGAATGAGTCTCCCATTCCTTGGAATGACCATTTTGCCCCTACACAAAATAAAAAATATCTATTTTGTCCTCAGTTATAATTAATTAATGTATTATTATAATTAATCAATTAATATATTAATATATTAATAATTAATTAATTTAAATAATTTTCAATTAATTAATATATGAATATATTATTAACAATAATTATAATTATAATTTTTGAATAAATAATTACCATAATTAAAATATAAAATAATAATTATGACAATAGCTCATTAATCACTTTTCAGTAAGTTGTTAAAATGTAACTCATTTTGATTTCAATTCCAAGACAAAATAAACACATCAATGACAATCCAGTTTATTTTGATTCTGATTCCTACAATTTAAGTAAATAATTTATTCTAATTTAGGGATGGCAGAAATCCCCATGGGGATGGGGGCCCTTGGGGATTTTTCCCATTTGGGGAGGGTACATGGACGATTTTATACCAAACTTCTTATTCGGGGAAGGGACGAGGACAATTTTTTACCCAATTACTTATTCAGTGAAGGGATGGGGATGAGGTGGAATCCTTGTCCCCTCCCCATTTCCTTATTTTAATATTTTATTTTATTTTATTTTTCTAGAATTATTAGTCAATAAATAATAAATTTTAAATTGTAAAATATAAAATATTGGTGTAAATAAAAAATATCAAAATATTTATACAAATAATATAAATATTAGTTAATATAAAATGTTTAATATAATTTAGACTTAATTACAACCAAAAGCACACAATCCCACAAGCTCATAACTCACAAATCAAACTCTAAATCACTTTCTCACAGTCTTGCTCATCCTTTCCAAATTATTCGTGCAGTAGTAAGCACCCAACTCGTCTTCATCTCATCATAGCCTAGTAGCACGTTGCGCTGTCAATGGCCGAGTAGCCTAACTCATCGCAACGTCAACTAGCAGCCACACATGTGGCTTTGTTGTGTCATAATCAATGATCAGCAGGTATCATTACTCATGGACAACAATCACGTCAATATTGTATAAAAATCACATTATTTGAATTTTGTTTTGAAAATCATTATTTGAATATTATATATACCAAAAGTTTGAAGGAGTGGAATGAAATATAAGGCTCATTCATGATCATTTTCATTTTATTTTATATATTTTTAGGTTAATATGATTAAATTAAGTTTGAAAACTAAACAAATATATCAGTTATTTGGGGATCGAGGACCCTCGGAGATTCCCTGTTATTATTCGGGGAGGGGACGAGAATCCCCTCAAGCAATTCCGATGGGGACGGGAAGGGGATGGGGACATATACAGAACATCAAGAATGGGTACGGGGATGTTGGTCCCCTCCCCCCTCCCCATTGTCATCCATATTTGTGTTTCAGTCCATTTCTATTACAGTTTAGTAAACACTATGAAATTACTATAAAAGGAATTATGACATTTTTTGGCTTGATGATAAACTTGGAGAAATTGGACCTTGCAAGATGCACAAAAATTCATGATGGTCTAGTTCATCTTAATGGTATTGAGGCATGCAATCATTGAGAATTTTATTTGACTTTGAGATATGATTCTGAATCATGAAGAAAAGTATATGCCTCTATCTACTCTAATATTTAATAACTTGTAAGAGGATAGAAGTTGCTCCTTGGATTTCAACTTTAGTTATTTTTTATTATTGATTTTTTTATATTTTAAATTATATTTGTTAATAAAGTAGGTTTCGTTATATTTATAGAATATTATAGTACTTTTAATAGTCAACATAAGTCAATGGTTAAATCTAACCTTAAATGACGGGTTGAGTTAATACTTCCAACAAATTAGGAGTTGCATGGAAGCTTGTAAAATTAAGACAACATTATTCATACCAAAAACAAATTTCATGCAAAGCAACTACTAGGCAACTGACTACTTATTTTGGGTTGGTCAGCACCTACATTACTCGTTCTATTGGAGCATGCATGGAACTTCAGGTAACTTCAAGTGAAAAGGGGGGAAAAAAGAAACAGTAATGATTGAACTTCCAACGAGAATATAATTTGAGAACAATAAATAATGCATCAAACCATAGCCAACTGTAAAATGCAGAAAGTCAAGAGTAATCCTGTGCCCGTGATAAGTGAAAGGTTCTCTACACCATTTGCTTTGTAGGCTTTTGCAGTTTCTTCAAATTCG
The DNA here is from genome assembly GCA_030448925.1 of Citrus cavaleriei. Lineage (NCBI taxonomy): Eukaryota > Viridiplantae > Streptophyta > Magnoliopsida > Sapindales > Rutaceae > Citrus > Citrus cavaleriei. The sequence continues at coordinate 97,127 of JAUJEN010000452.1, read as the reverse complement.
CTCGAATTTGAAGGATCCGATTCCTGAGAGTGAACTCACCACTGCAAAAGAGAATAGGCCTCGAGGCTTATGGCCAAGACTTTATATGTGGGTTGTATAGAAAGAGAAGACTATCGTGATCAAGATTTGTTAGCAGAAGCATACGAAACAAGAATGGAAGGCGAGGACTAATAACAGACGTTCCAGCCCTTTCAATTATATATGTTTTGGATAAATTTTATCTTATTATGTTGTCTTCAATCTCCATAGAGAAAAGTATGTCAGTTTCAACAAAGTTTGTCTTACGCGTAGTATAACAAATACCAACACACACAATCATGATTCATGAGTCACCATTTCAATTGAATGCCTTGTCACTAGGAACGAAAAAATTTGGACAATTACTTAGATGTCTAATATCATTCAAACCAAAAACAAAATCTAGCATGTGCCATGCCAAAACAAAATGTCTTTACAAGTTTATATTTGACAGGAGCCAAAGAATCAGAGAAGACAAGATGAACACAGACTGGGAAACCTGATAACATAATCAATTTGGCACCAATTCCCGTTACAGTTGGTAATCTCATATATTCGAAGTGCAAACTAGTTCAGCTAGAAGTTCGAATATCAAAGACAATCAATTTAACTAACAGAAAGTTTCAACATGAACCTGTACCCTCGCAAGAGAAAAATGAAAAACAAATTTTATCTATTTAGAGAAGAAAAAGAGGTCATGCAGGAAGAGCCTAAAAATTTTGAAACTACAGCCAATGAGAAAGATGCACCATAGAAGGAGAATTGAATAATGAAATAGTTATTTTTACAACAAAAAGTTGCCAGACTTTGAAACTTATCTGATGAAACGAGGAGTTAGCCATGTCTGCAAACAGAATCCGTGAACAGAACCTGGGAACATGCCAACAATACACAAACACTCCTTCACATGTTGTAATAAGAATGGGATTCCCCAGATCTGGTTTTAAAGCAGAAGAGACATGCTACAGAATCAAGATAAACTCATTAACTCTTGAATTGTGGAATCGAGTTTAAACCAATTTCATTCTTTGCATGTAAGTCCACAAAAATTTGGATCATTATTCTGGATGTTACCTTTATTGTGCTTTGATTGGTTGCTGCTGAGTCTCCTCAAGAGGAAGACCATCCCACTTGCTTGAAGAAGGAACTGATCTCAAGGATGTGGTTTGAATGGAATGACTATTGTGGTTATAAAAATTTTCAAGTGGAGACTGTTGATGTGAACGATTGTGGTGATCTCTTCTTGGAAAGTCAGCTCTTAAAGGAAGGTGTGCGAGTTTTGAACAGGAAAAGTTAGTTTTCTTTTGTCATTTATCTCAGTTGAGTTCATCAATACGATTTCATCTGTTCTGTTTTAACTCCGATATTTGTATACTTTTCAGGCAGATCAAAGCATTTAGGATTGAAGCAATGGCCCGGCAATAGCAATCTCTCACTTTTTAAATCTGACTGACTGGTGATCCTAATCTCCTCAAAGTTCATCTAAATATTGACTTCTGAAAGCCGGGTAGCCAAAACCAGCCCATGTTCTGAATTGTGTTTCTGGTTGATCATCTTGGATGTCTGTTAACCATTTTACATTTTCCGAGTGAGTTGTATAGCATCTTCCTCATGGTAGGTAATTTTTAATCGGTGATTTTCTAAGTTTCTGCCGCTTTTCCTGTAAACAGTTAAGTTTGCGTCCTGTTTCAAGCATTTTTTTCATATTGTTTGAAGATTCCTCGAAAGTGATAAATGTCTGTATGCGGGTGAGGGTAAATCATTTCAAAGAAGAGTCATAAGCCTAGGCCCTAGCAGCATGGAGAATGAATTATTTCACAGAACAGACATAACACTGAAAGTTTGCAACAATCTAAATAAAAAAGCTTACAGTTTGTATAAGGTTTTTCAGTTTCACATACTAGCAGCCCTCAAAGTAAGTATGCTAAGAGTACAGTAAGGATAAAATATGCTGTAAATTCAAAGCATAAATGATAATCAAGTGCCAATAAAGTGACAAGCTTCAACTAATTCATTAGCTTCTAAAGGATAAAATATGCTGTAAATTCAAAGCATAAATGATAATCATGAATTCTCCAAGTACGAAATAGTTCAACTGCCTCTACGATATAACCATTCTTGCAGAGCCCGTCAGTAAAGGTATTATACGTAGAGGTATCAGCAACCACACCATTGCGCTGCATCTCATCAAACAGTTTTAAAGCACGCTCAACTTGGTGTATTTCAAAAAGACCAAGAAACAAGGTGTTATGTGTAACAACTGTTGGCTTTATTCCTTTAGAGAGCATTTCGCTATAAAGGCTTAACGCTTCCTCTATTTCCTTATTCTTGCAGTAACCATTTATCAAAAGGGTCCCTCTATGATGCTGTAATTTTTTTTACAACATCAATAATGTTTTAATTGTGTACCATTGGATTAAATCTAATGGTATATAGTATTTTTGCTAAAGGAAAAAAAAAATAAAAACAATGGTAAACAGTTTGTTAACGGTTTAAGGGGTGGAGAAATTTTGTAAAATCACATTGACCACCCTTAGAGTTTGAAGTAATTTCACTTAAATAGCATATTTTATTTAAAATTACTTTTCAACTCTCCTTTAAATTTGTATTGTGATAATCTTTTCTAAATAAATCTTCCAAAATCTATTACCATTAAGTATAAAATAAATATGAAGTAGGTTATTTAACACAAATCAAATAAATAAATTACAATTACAAAATTTATATATGATATAATACTAATAAATAACACAACTAAGTACATATACTTAAGTAAACGTCATAGTTACATTAATAAACTCATTGGTGAGATTGATTGTAACTTAAAAACTACTTAATCACTCATGTTTTAATAAAATTTAAAATCGCATATTAAAATGTTCATTATTTTATATAATACTAAGACTATTGTATAATTAATCATAAAATATATATTATTTTTGTTTATCTTATAATTAATATTCTTACATGATAGAAATTTTAAGTTTTACAAGCCTATATATTTTCATTTTATTTTCAAATATCACTTTGTTAATTTCATAAAAGCTAAATCTAATATATATTCCTAATGAGTTTTAGTTTATGAATCATGAAAGATTATTTTATTGACATCCTTTGATTGTAATTATAAAATTTTATGTTACTGAGAGCCATTACTTTTATTACGGTAATTACTAGTGACAATGAATAAAATATTGCCTCCAATAATATTTACGTGGAAAAAAGGGAAAAAATCATGAAAGATTATTTTTATATTTTTATTTACATGGTATAAAATTATTCAAGCCTTATAAAATTTAACTTTCACAAGCTTGTTTTCATTTTTTTTTCAAATGTCACTTTGTTAATTTCATAAAAGTTTAATCTAACACATATTCCTAATTAACTTTACTTTATGAATCATGAAAGATTATTTTATTGTTATTCTTTGATTGTAATTATAAAAATTTTATGTCACTAAGAGTCATTACTTTTATTATGATAAGTAATAGTGACAATAAATAAAATATTGCATCCAATAATATTTAATGACAAAATGAGAAAAAAATTTATTGCATGTTTTTATATTTCCATTATAAAGACATGGTTTGGGATACTTGAACTTAAACTTTTGACACAATATTTTAGCCATTAATATCTTATAGTGTAATGGCTAATATTAAAAGCCAAAGCAACATTTCATATTGTCATATCAAAGCAGCATTTCATATTGGCATATCCTCCACCATTGAATTGTATGAAATTAATAGTTCAATTTTTTGTTAAAAAATTAAATCAAAATATTTCTCACTATATATTTATATAGCCATATATTTATTTCATTGGTGAATAAAATATTTATCATTTGTTGTGACTCATAGTATTACTAATAAAACATATATAAAATATTTTATTACAATGCCTTCTATTATCATTATTGTTTAGGTATTAATGGTTTGTAATTAAATTCACACAATACAAATTATTATAAGACTTTATGTAATAACTTTATATAAAGTATTATTGAAATACCATTACTTGTTAATTACATTTATTTTAATGCTATTAAATATATTTCTAATACTAAATGTAAAAGTAAAAAAAAATGTAAAATTGTAAAGTAAGAGGATTAATATATAATAATTTTAATTCCAAAATTATTTGTATTTCTTTCATTTTTTAATGATTTAAAATATTTATTGATTGATTAGATAAAAAGTAATTTAAAATATGAAGAAATATCACAACTTGCAGATTACTTGTTACATAATTACTTATCCATTAAAATTAAATTAAGGGTGAAGATTCTAACATTAAATCCAATGATCCCATTATTGATTCTGGGATTTTTATCCATTATAATATAAATTTTCTTTTATCAATTAATAAAAAATAAAAAAAATCTATGTTTACTTGCAGCATGAAGATTACTTGTTATGATTTAAATAGCTAATTTTTTATTCACTATATCAAATGAATACTAAACATGAAAACCCTAACATCTAAGAGTCCACAACAATCCTATTATCAATACTGTAAAAACTCATACAATATTATAGAGAAATCCTAAACAAAAAAGAGAATATTGGTATGTTAAAAAAATAATATATACTTCATAATCAATTATACAATGGTCCTTAAAATTATATAAAATAATGAATATTTTGATCTAAGATATTAAATTTTATTAAAATATGTGTGATTAAGTCTTTTTTAGGTTACAAGCAATCTCACAAGTGAGTTTATTGATGTACCTATGACATTTACTTAAATATATGTATTTAGTTGTATTATTTACTAGTGTTATATTATATATAATTAATTTTACAATTGCAACTTATTTATTTGATTTGTGTTAAATAACCTACTTCATATTATATTTTATATTTAATGGTAATAGATTTTGGAAGATTTATTTAAAAAAGATTATCACAATACAAATTTAAAGGAGAGTAGAAAAGTAATTTTAAATAAAATATGCTATTTAAGTGAAATTACTTCAAACTCTAAGGGTGATCACAATTATTTTACAAAATTTCTCCACCCCTTGAACGGTTAACAATCTATTTACTATTATTTTTAATTTTTTTTCTTTAGTACAAATATTGTATACCATTAGATTTAATCCAATGGTACACAATTAAAACATTATTGATGCTGTAAAAAAAATTACAGCATCATAGAGAAATCCTTATCAAAATAATGTTATGCTTTTTGGACAGTAACAAAAAATGTCCCACTAGTCAATTGGCTCAAATAATATTTAACTATTAAATTTTATTTTTTCTAATTTAAATTGTGAAATTTTTCGCTTGGCATACAAATTGTAGATTAAAATATTAATTTTCTTACATTATCCTCCTACTCAAAGATAAGCCGGCTGAAAATTTCATGTTTAGATAGGTTAAACGACCATAATTGTTATTAAATGGTTAGTTTCCATGATTATTAAACTAGTGTCCTAAAATAGATATCTCATATAAATATGAATAAACTTTTAATTATGTAATATAAATATGAATAAACTATTAATTATGTAATACATAATTACATATAAGATATTTTAGAAAAGAAAAAATTAATAATTTATAGCATTTAAAGAAAAGAAAAATGTCCTACACAAACAGAGCCTAAAGAACAAGCATTTCTACTAAACGCTATTTTCCCATTTCATTACTTCCAACTTAGAATAGCGAAATCAACATTAAACTCATCTATCTACTTACTTTTTGTGTCTTGAATTGTGGAATCGAGTTTAAACTAATTTCTTTCTTAACAAGTAAGTCCACAACAATTGAAAACATGAATGCATCCGGCATTACATTTCTCTTATCCATTGAGTGAAGAATTTGAATAACTTCTGATGTCTCATTCTTTCGCATAAGCCTCGGAAATATGACACAATTGGGCGCCACACCCTTTGCTTCCATATCAAAAAATAAATCATGGTGTTTATATGTTACAACATTTGGCGTTAGGCCTGCACGAGGCAACTTTGAGTTTGCTTATTTTGCACAATCCATCAATGAGGCAGCTGTAGCCTACGATACTAAGTTCACACTTACCATAGCAGAACCAAGATGGACGATCTTTAAATATCTTCACAATCAGTCAAAATTTTCATAAAGTAGATCAATAACAGAGCAGTAAATTGTAGATAGTGAAAGCACCTTTACACAATTTGCTTTGTAGGCATTTGAAATTTCTTCAAATTCGCTCGAATTTGAAAGATATGATTCCTGAGAGTGAACTCACCACTGCAACAGCCAATAGGTCTAGAGGCTTATGGCCAAGACTTTACGAGTGGGTTTTTTAACTTTTACAAATACCAATACACACAATCATGAGTCCTCATTCAATTGAATGCCATGTAACAATCTAGCATTTTCCATGCCCAAGAAAGATTGTCTTTACAAGATTATTTTTTAGAGGAACCAATGAAGCTGAGAAGTCAAGCTGTGCTATTAATTATTAACAGAAATAAATGATGAACACTGATTGAAAAACCTGATGACATAATTAATTTGGCATCAATTCCCAATACAGTTGGTAATCTCATATACTCGAATTACAAATCAGTTCAACTGGAAGTTCCCTATATCAAAGAAAACCAAATTAACTAACAGAAAGTTTAAACATAAACCTCGTACTCTCACAAGAGGGAAATAAAAAGCCATTTTATTTAGAGCAGAAAAAGAGGCCATACAGGAAAAGCCTAAAAAATTTGCGCTTCCAGCTAATGAGAAGTATGTGATACAGAAGGAAAACTCATGAATTGAATAATAAAAATGTTATTTTACAACATAAAGTTGAAAGACTTTAAAACTTATCTGTTGGACAAGAAGTTATCCATGTCTGCAAACAGAATCCATGGACAGAACCTAGGAACATGCCAACATTAGACAACACTCCTTTACATGTGTTAATAAGAATGGGATCCTCCAGATCGGGTTTTCAGGCAGAAGAAACATGCGACTAAATCAATATTAAACTCACTTACCTTTGACTCTTGAATTGTGGAATCGAGTTTAAGCTAATTTCATTCTTTACAAGTAAGTCCACAACAATTGAAAGTGCAGATCCATCTGGTATTACATTTCTCTCATCCATTCTGTGAAGGAGTTCAACAACTTTTGATGTCTCATTATTGCGGATGCAACCTAGCATCAGCGTGTTAAATGCGACACAATCGGGTGCTACACCTTTTGCTTCCATATCAAGAAACAAATCATGTGCCTTGTCCATTTTTCCATCAGCACAAAGCGCATGGATCATGATGTTATATGTTAGAACATCAGCTATTAGGACTCCACGAGGCAAACTACGAAATAGTTCCCATGCAATTTTGAGTCTGCCGGATTTACATAATCCATCAATGAGGCAGTTGTAGGCTCGAATATCAAGTTCACACTTGAGAATTCTCAAAGTACGAAATAGTTCAACTGCCTCTACAATATAACCATTCTCGCAGAGCCCATCAATAAAGGTTCTATATGCCCAGGTATCAGCTGCCACACCATGACGTTGCATCTCATCAAACAGCTTGAAAGCACGCTCAACCTGGTGTATTTCAAAAAGGCCAATAAACAAGGTGTTATATATAACAACATCTGGCTTAATTCCTTTAGAGAGCATTTCGCTATAAAGGCTTAACGCTCCCTCTGTTTCCTTATTCTTGCAGTAACCATTTATCAAAATACTGTAACTAAAAACATTATGTTTGCAACCCATACTCTCCATAGAAACAAATAGTTCCTTCGCACGATTAACTCTACCTGTCAAACAAAACCCATCCATTAATGTGTTATAGACAAAAGCATTTGGACGCACACCAATCTGAATCATCAATTCTAACAGCCTACTTGCTTCGTCCATCTTCCCATTTTTACAAAGCTCATTCATGATCACATTAAAGGACACAACATTCGGCTGTACCCCTTGGTCCATCATCTCAACAAACAAACACTTCGCCTCGTTCCAATCATTAGCGTAACAAAAACCGTGAATCAAAGAGTTATAAGTAACCACATTGGGGTTAATATTCTCATCCTTCATCTTCAGAAACAGTTCCTTGGCCTTGTCCACAAAACCTTCCTTACAAAGACCATCTATAATAGTACTGTATGTAATAGCGTCTGGCTTACAAACAACACCAAATTCCCCATTTCCATTAGTCATCTCTTCAAATAAATTTAGAGCAACAATTGTATGGCCTGTTCAACACAATCCATTAATCAAAAGTATTGTATGTAAAAACATCAGGCTCACCGCTCACAACCAAACACTCTAAGTTTCGTAAACAATGCAGCAGCCTCCATGATTCTACTCTCCGCACACAAACCTTTAATCAAAGAATTAAAGGTTACAGCATTTGGAGTAAAACAAGACCTGAGGATTCTCCCAAGAACAACAAAACCAGGAGAAACTCGACCCATTTTGCAAAAGCAGTTAATCAAGATATTATAAGTATAAAGATCTGGAAACAACCCAATTGAATTGAGTCTCTTGAAGAGTGAAAGGACAGTATCATAATGTTTATTCTTAGCAAGACAACCAAACAAAATATTGAAGGAACAGACAGGAGGCAGAGAAGGGTGCATACGGAGCATGTAATCAAAGATACAAAAGGCTTCATTAGGAGTAATAAGATTAATATCACCTTGACCTGATGATTTGTACCTTTCTTTGAGGAATCTTTCGAGTGAGGCTCGGTCTTTGACTGTCAATCGTAGCAGGTGAGGGTAAATCATTTCGCAGAAGAGACATATACTGGACGTTTACAACAAGTTAAATAAAAATGCTTACAATTTATATACGGTTTTTCAATTATACATACTAGCAGCCCTCAAAGGTGATTATGCAAAGAGTACAGCAAGGATAAAATATGCTGTAAATTCAAAGCACGAATGACAATCAAGTACCAAGAAAGTGACAAGGTGCAACTAATTCATTAGCTTCCAAAGTGATGGATCATTAAGAGGGAACAAGACACGGTGATTCTACAGTTTCTTGTGGCCGTTCAATGGAAGCACTATATTAAATAACAAGTTGAAATAATTTAATTTGGCATCAACAACCATGTACAGTTGGTGATCACATATGCTAGCTCGTCCTGATCAGGATCTGTAATATGAATGAAACTCTCCAGATCACAAGAACAATCAGAATCCATTAACAGCACCGGAGAGAACATGCTGTCACCAGGCGACATGTCATTTTGTAACATGAATGAGATGCTGCAGATCAGGAGTTTGGGCTGAAAGCACATGCTGCTACAACTTGACATTTCACTCATCAACTTCCCCCTGTCGCTCTTGGACAGGAAATGACGGAAGTGGGTTCAGACTAATTTCATTCTTTACAAGTAAGTCCACAACGATTGAAACTATAGATGCATCTGGCATTACTTTTTTCTCCCTCATCTTGTGAAGAAGGTCAATAACTTTTGATGGCTCATTGATTTGGCTAAAACCATGGATAAACGTACCAAATGTGATCACATTGGGTGCCATAGCATTTTCTTCCATTTCAAGAAAGAAATAATGTGCCTTATCCATTCGGCCGTTGTCACAATGCCCATGGATCATGATGTTATATGTTACAGCATCTGCCATTAGGACTCGACGAGGCAAACTACGAAACAATTCACATGCAAACTCAAGTCTGCCAGATTTACATAATCCATCAAAGAGGCAGCTGTTCCATTTATCCAGCAGGAATCGTTTTGCAAACTTCAAGGCTGCAACAATGCCAGAACCAAGATGGACGATCTTTAAGGATCTTCAAAATCAGTCAAATGTTTTTCACAACATAGATAAAAAAAAAATATCACCGCATAAAACGCATTGCTTTCAAAAAGAAAATGACGAGTAAACCCTTCCCCTTCTTCATTGTCACTTGCACGCTTACTTTAGCAGGTTCTAAAACCACAAGACAGCAAGCTCAAATTGTCAACGCAAGTAAAAGTAGAAAAAAAAGGAAATACAATCCATAGCAAAAAAGGAAGGGGGGGGGGGGGGGGTGTTACAGAAAAGGGGATTAACTGGCCTGCATAGAACTATGGCTGGAAATTAAAGAGAATTAATCATATAATTCCAACGCTCTACGCGCATCTCAAATACATGCTTCGAAGAATTGTCTTCTGGAAAAATCAGAAATGCTGTTTGCACAACAGGACCAACTGTAAAACATGGATACTCTGACAAAGTCTGAGTAATGTTGTGTGTGTGATAACAAAAAGGACCTTTGGATCATTTGCTTTGTAGACATTTGCAATTTTTTCAAATTTCCTCGTATTTGAAAGATTTGATTCCAGAGAGTGAACTCACTGCTGCAATAGCCAATAGGCCTTGAGGCTTATGGCCAAGACTTTATATGTGGGTTGAAAAGAAAAGAGGAGACTCATCATGATCAAGATTTGTTAGCATAAGAATATGAAACAAGAATGGAAGGCGGAAAAAAGTTTCTCAGTTTCAACAGACTTTGTCTTGCCAATACATAGTATACAAATACCAAAACACACAATCATGATTCATGAGTCACCATTCAATTGAATGCTATGTTGCAAGGAATGAAAAACTTTGGACAATTAGTTAGATGTTTTGTATCACAGAAACCAAAAACAATCCAGCATGTCCAGAGCCAAAATGTTAACAGAAATAAAAGATGAACACGTTGAAAAACCTGATGCATAATTAATTTGGCATCAATTCCCATTACAGCCGGCAATCTCATATACTCAAAGTACAAATTAGTTCAACTAGAAGTTCTAGATATCAAAGACAATCAATTTAACTAACATAAAGTTTCAGCATAGACCTAGTAGCCTCACAAACGAAAAACTAGATGCCATTTTATCTATTTAGAGAAGAAAAAGTGGTCACACAGAAAGAGCATAAAAACTTTGCACTTCCAGCTAATGAAAAAGATGCATTCTAGACAGAAAACATATGACCTGAATAATAAAAAGTAATTTTACAACAAAAAGTTGCCAGACTTTGAAACTTATCTGATGAGTCATCCATATCTGCAAACAGAATCCATGAACAGAACCTGGGGACATGCCATCACTACACAACACTACTTCACGTGTTGTAATAAGAATGGGTTCTCCAGATCCAGATTTTAGGCAGAAAAAAACATGCAAGTAAATCAGCATTCAGCTCATTGACTTACTTGTGTCTCTTGAATTGTGGAATCGAGTTTAAACTAATTTCATTCTTAACAAGCAAGTCCACAACAATTGAGAGTGTAGATGCATCTGGCATTACATTTCTCTTATCCATTCTGTGAAGGAGTTCAATAACTTTTGAGGTCTCATTATTACGGATGAAACCCAGCATAAGCATATTAAATATGACAAAATTGGGTTCCAAACCCTTTGCTTCCATATCAAGAAATAAACCATGTGCCTTGTCCATTTGCCCATCATTACAAAGCCCACGGATCATGATGTTATATGTTACAACATTTGCCATTAGGCCTACATGATGTATGTGTGTTGGTTAACAGTAAAAGAGTAGCATCATATCATGTTGAAATGCAAGCAAGGATGTTATATTTTTGTTTCAACAGCACAAGGAACTTGATTAAATGCTACTGCATCTGCATGAAAGTAAATTTAATTGTCATTCAAAATATTCAAACAGAAATCTTCAATTTGATTGAATAATCTTCGTTCAAATTGTATGTTGTTCAACTTGAACACAAAATGTAAAGCTGTTTCACAGAGTTATATCATATGGAACAAAAATTCCAACCAATACATTTTTTCCTCTTGTACAAATCATCACAAGTTTGTAATTCAACGGGCAGACCATCATGTAACCAAAACCTTTGGAAACAAGTGTAGAACTAGAACTTATTGAACTACCAAGATCACTTGGAAACTAAATGCCACCAGTATTATAGTTATTTCCATGAATCTGAAAATAACTTCCAGCGCCTGAATGGCCTTTTGAAGGAATTTCATTCACAACATTTTGGTTGTGTGCAAACTGAGTGTCCTATTTGGTACAATACAGACCACGGCAGGGTGATCTGCACAAATGCATCATACAAAACGTATCAACAGAAAATATTGGTTAATAAAACAAATTTGGACAGCTAAAACAGATTTCATTCACCAACATTATAACACCTGCAGTTAACTTGGCTTGAGACTGTTAAGACTGCGGCAAATCCAGAAAAACCATGCTTGTGGCTGTACAGAGAATTGATTCCTTAGCAGCTTCTTTGCTGTCAAATTGAAACTGCTAGTTATCACCTAGTGCTTTTCACAATGATTAGTCCCCTTACGGTTTCTCTAGCGAATACCATTCATTATTGATAGAGGGGAAAAGAGAGAGTTATAAAAAACTACCAATTGATACAAATTAAAAATGAAGGTTAGGTCACGTCTGCGGTTTCTGCCATAGCACTCAAAAGGGCTGTTTCTGATCAGAAATTGGTTAAAACTTCCAATTTCCAACCAGAAACCACAAAAAATATGTAAGTAAATAAGTTCGTTGCGATGTTCAAATGGAGCACAGACTAGCAAGAGCACAATATGGATTGTAATTACTGATGCATGGAAATAATGACATCCACTTCATTTTATCAAAGAGATTAACATAGATAAATAGTGAAAGCAGTACAAATATTTTTATTTTCCATTTTTCAATTTTCACCATACATTAACATAAACGTTTTGCATAACGTTTATATGATAAAAATATAATAGGTAAATTCGGCTAAAGAGATTGAAATATAAACCTTCCAAGAATATCCGAAAGAATCTGATGGTGCGAATCCTGAACCAGCTGAGGCTCATCATATCTTCTATCTTACATATAAACAGTGTAATCCTGTAATAATACAGCACAAAATCACAAACCCCATCAACAAAAATAATAATTGAAAATAACCAAAACGGAAGCTCACGCAACAAACTCACATTGCTTGAAGCAGTTGCTAGTGGCCGACACACACAGCAAGAACAAGACAGAGGATGTCAAAGAGCCAATAAGAAGCAGCAGCAGGAGCCGTGAATGATCATAAGAGACCGGAAAGATAAATGAAACCCCCAAAAAGATATATAGTTCACAAAATTCATATCCAATGATGAGGAGAGTAATGCTTTAATGGGCGTGTATGCTTGTGCGTAGGGACCACATACATACTTGCTCCACTGTCAATAGTTAAACTAGCATTTACGTTAATGGTGGATCCATTTAATGGATCACTAGTGAAGTAGATGATACAAAAGACAAATGTACATCAAAATGTATGTTACCTATCTCTAGCCTTGCTTGATTGGTTGGAGAAATGTTGAAGATAATGAATTTGGAAGAAGGGAGCCTCTAAGTAATAAAGGTGTTCGCGGATCGGATTTTAGGGATTGGACATTAATTTATATCTGATCTATAATTTTGTGGATTATAATTTTTCAATCCAATCCAATTCACGGATTGATTAAACTCAATCTATATATCTGCGGATCGGATGCGGATTTGACTAAATCCATATCCAATCCATACGTCTGCGGATCGGATGCGGATTTAACTTAATCAATCTAATCCAATTTTAGCTTAGAATTAAAAATTTTTTGTTCTCCCCAATCCATGAACTAATGAAATTAAAAAAAAAATCTAATATAAAAATAATTTTACTACCAATTAAATTTAAAATTGAATAAAATTTAAACAAATTAATTATTTAAATAAAACTAAAATAATACATTCAAAGTTTCAAAATATAGTACATCGAGATTAATTGTTTAAATAAAGTTACAATAATACATTAATATAACATTGAAATTAATTATTCAAATAAAGCCATAATTAATTGAAATGGTGAATTTTCCAAAACCAAACACAGTCTGATCCTTCACCAGGGCTGTTGTATTTGTCGAAAAGTGGTGATTACGTAGCCGTTAACGATGGGAAGCAGGAGAAGTACGGGTGGCGATCTTGAAGGTTGTGATAGTGCAATTGTTTGGCTGGAACTAGTGATTGTGAAGTGGCTCGATGGACTCGGGGAAGAAGATGCTTTGGAATCGAGCGTCCTTAATCGATGTCGAGTGTATCAAACTAATATTGGTTGCTAGTGCATGTGAGGAAAAAGGGTTTTTGTTTGTAAATTGTTGGTTTGGCGTTATGTTCTTTCTTTCTTGATGCGTGTGACTTTGCTTTTATTTTGTTTTATAATTTTTACAAGTTATATTTGTATATTTGATTATTTAATTATTTTATATTATTGTTGGGTAATGGCTAAGATATGTTATAGTTCTTATGTAACTATGTAATGTCACAATTATAATATTCTTTAATTAAATTTATAATAATTTTTTAACTAAATATATATATATATATATATATTTTTTTTTTTGTGAATTCATGGATTTTTACGAATTTACAGAAGTAAATCCATATCCAATCCATCGACTGTGGATTTTTAAATTTTCAATCCATATCCAATTTACAAATCCACGGATCGAATTTATACTAATCGAATTTTCACGGATCAGACGAATTGAGTGGATCAGATTAGATCATGAGCACCCCTACTAAGTAATTGGAGCTTAGCATTTGCCTTGGATGAAAGACTTGGACCTGTCTCTGTCATAGAGAAATAAAAGTGCATTACTTCAAAGATTGACTTGAATTCCATTACTGGGATAACAGGTAGTAAGGTCACGTCACATCCTTTCTTTTTGTTTCGATTTGCTGTTTGTGCATATAGCCAATCTATGAAAACTTTTGGAAGATGCATTTTCCATTCTTTCTTCTTATTTATTTATTTAATATTATAATATAATTATACAGTCTGGAAAATTTACATAACACGGATTTATCACGTCATTAATATGTTCGTCAGATGAATAAGTACCACATTTATACTTATTTTGAAAATGTCTCATATAAGCTGCTTTTCTATAGTTCACCTAAAATCCACATAAGAAGATTCAAACCTTTAACCTCAAGAATAAGGTAAGAAAGTGTCAACTACTAGGTCAAGAAGTAATTGATGAAGATTTCTATGTACTTTTTTTTTTTTGGTTCTTTTTAAACATCGATATCAACTTGCAAGTTAGGAAATTATCCAAAGGGAAACTTGGGTGATAGGGGCATGTTTATCCAATACCATTTTAATACGTACACATTTATTTTTCAATTAATCAATCATGAAGACTAAGAAAAAGAATTCCAAACATTTGACATATACTTATCAAAGTATTTAAATTCAATATTAAGTTGAACTTTTCATGCCGATTTTTTAGAAAAATATAATTAATAGTTATTCGATAAAAATATATAAATAATTAGATATTAACTATACAAAAATATAAATATATGCATGATAGAAAATTACAAAAGGGTAGATAAATGGGTTGGGCTTGGTAGAAATCTATCTCGTCATGCCCACTAAAAAATTGAATCATATGACTCAAGTTGGGGAAGAGTAGATGTGAACCACGGTTCAGATTTAACAAATTACAAATTTTGCAAGTTTTTCTTTCAAATGACATTAGAAATGCAATATAATTTCCACACCCATACGCGGTTGGCGAAATTGGTGACAAAATATACTCATGCTAGCTTATCTATACCCCCAAATTACCATGCCATTATTTCAAGTCAGTGTATTTTACATCAACTTGAAAGGACACTTGTGCTGACATAACAAGTTTCACGATCCAATTCTACTCACAAAAAGAATGAGGCGAGGAAAGAACAAATCATAGTCAGCAATATGCTAAGTATTTGTTGATGATGCTCCATTTCATATTAATCCTGGTTTGCCGAGATTATCAAACAGAATTTCCTTGTATTCACATTCTATCAATCTAATAAAAAGGTTGCAGCACCCAGAAAAGTTATCACAGAAGAAACATAAAGATATCCTTCCAATATTTATAAGGATAAAAATCTGAATTGTGCCATAAAGTAGATGTTTCATATAAATATTAGTCTTCTGATTGTGTAATACATATTAATTATGAAAAAAAAAATGATATTTTATAGCATTTATAGAAGAAAATGTCACACACAAGGAAATTAAATGCTATTTTCCCATTACATTACTTCCAAAACAGAATAAGGAAATTAAGAGAACGAGAGAGAGACCTCTTAGGAGGAGAACTCTTGAATTTCCATAATAATGACTGCATCGAAAGCGTTGGCCATGTTGATGAGTGGTACCTGTGAGCATGACATCACTATGCAACACTCCTTGTTACATGGCAATTTGGGCAATTACTTAGATGTGTAGTATCATTCAGACCACAAACTATCTAGTATTTACCATGCCAAAAAAAAAAAAAAATTGTCTTTACAAGATTATTTTTTAGAGGAAGCAATGAAGCTGAGAAGACAAGCTGTGCTATTAATTGTTAATAGAAATAAATGATGAACGCTGATTGAAAAACCTGATGACATAATTGATTTGGCATCAATTCCCAATACAGTTGGTAATCTCATATACTCGAATTACAAATCAGTTCAACTGGAAGTTCCCTATATCAAAGACAACCAACTTAACTAACAGAAAGTTTGAACATAAACGTTGTACCCTCACAGGAGGGAAACAAAATGCCATTTTATTTAGAGAAGAAAAAGAGACCATAAGGAAAAGCCTAAAAAATTTGCACTTCCAGCTAATGAGAAGGATGTGTTACAGAAGGAAAACTCATGAATTGAATAATAAAAATGTTATTTTACAACATAAAGTTGAAAGACTTTAAAACTTATCTGTTGGACAAGAAGTTAGCCATGTCTGCAAACAGAATCCATGGACAGAACCTAGGAACATGCCAACATTAGACAACGCTCCTTTACATGTTGTAATAAGAATGGGATCCTCCAGATCGGGTTTTCAGGCAGAAGAAACATGCGACTAAATCAATATAAAACTCACTTTAACTTTGACTCTTGAATTGTGGAATCGAGTTTAAGCTAATTTCATTCTTTACAAGTAAGTCCACAACAATTGAAAGTGTAGATCCATCTGGTATTACATTTCTCTCATCCATTCTGTGAAGGAGTTCAACAACTTTTGATGTCTCATTATTGCGGATGCAACCTAGCATAAGCGTGTTAAATGTGACACAACTGGGTGCTACACCTTTTGCTTCCATATCAAGAAACAAATCATGTGCCTTGTCCATTTTCCCATCAGTACAATGCGCATGGATCATGATGTTATATGTTACAACATTTGGCATTAGGCCTACACGAGGCAAACTTTGAAACAGTTCCCAAGCAGTTTCCAGTTTGCCTATTTTACACAATCCATCAATGAGGCAGCTGTATGCTTCAATACCAAGTTCACACTTGAGTACTCTCAAAGTACGAAATAGTTCAGCTGCCTCTACAATATAACCATTCTTGCAGAGCCCGTCAATAAAGATATTATACGTAGAGGTCTCAGCTGCCACATCACTACGCTGCATCTCATCAAACAATTTTAAAGCATGCTCAACCTGGTGTATTTCAAAAAGGCCATGAAACAAGGTGTTATATGTAACAACATCTGGCTTAATTCCTTTAGAAAGCATTTCGCTATATAGATTTAAAGATTCCTCTACATCCTTAGTCTTGCAGTACCCATTTATTAACGTGTTGTAAGTAACAACATTATGCATGCACCCGTTACCATCCATAGAAACAAATAATTCCCTCGCACGCTCTATTTCACCTGTCAAGCAAAAACCATCAATTAATGTGCTATAGACAAAAGCATTTGGGCCACGCTGAATCATCAGGTCCAACAACCTACTTGCTTCATCCATCTTCCCATTCTTGCAGAGCTCATCCATGATCACATTGAAAGTCACAACATTAGGCTGTACCCCTTGGTCCATCATCTCAATAAGCAAACAATTCGCCTCGTTCCAATCATTAGCGTAACAAAAACCGTGAATCAAAGAGTGATAAGTAACCACATCTGGGTTAATATTCTTATCCTTCATCTGCAGAAACAGTTCCTTGGCCTTGTCCACAAAACCTTCCTTACAAAGACCATCTATAATAGTAGTGTATGTAACAGTGTTTGGCTTACAAACAACACCAAATTCCCCATTTCCATTAGCCATCTCTTCAAATAAATTTAGAGCAACAATTGTATGGCCAGTTCGACACAATCCATTAATCAAAGTATTGTATGTAAAAACATTAGGCTTACAACCAAACGCTCTAAGTTTCGTAAACAATGCGGCGGCCTCCATGATTCTATTCTCCGCACACAAACCTGTAATCAAAGAAGTAAAGGTCACAGCATCTGGAGTAAAACAAGACCTGAGGATTCTCCCAAGAACAACAAAACCATGAGAAACTCGACCCATTTTGCAAAAGCAATTAATCAATATGTTGTAAGTATAAAGATCCGGAAACAACCCAGTGGAATTGAGTCTCTTGAAGAGTGAAAGGACAGTATCATAATGTTTAGTCTTAGCAAGACAACCAAACAAAAGATTGAAGGAAGTGACAGGAGGCGGAGAAGGGCGCATATTGAGCATGTAATCAAAGATACACAAGGCTTCATTAGGAGTAATGGAAGTAATATCACCTTCACCGGATGATTTGCACCTTTCTTTGAGGAATTGTTCGAGTGAGGCTCGGTCTTTGACTGTCAGTCGCAGCGACTCCTTCAGTTTAGCTGTTGTAGTCGGATCTGAGGGCTCATTTTTCGAAATTGAAGATTTGGGTTTTCTGGTATGAGGGAACGAAGAGGAGAAATTACATCTAAGAGCTGATATTGAAATTGAAGTAAAATGAAAGGAACGAGTTGAGGATACGAAAGCCATTGGAGAGCTTTTGATTATTTGGGGTTGAAGAAGAAGAAAAGAATTACCAAAAATAGAAGAAGAGAAACATATGCCCTTTTCCTTCCATTCTTCCGAATATTAATACAAGTGGAATACGGTACTTTCAATGATCCTATGCTTTTGGAACCGTGACAAATTGCGTCTCTGTGTTTGAATGGCTAAATAATAGTTAATTTTTAAATTTCACCGTTTCTAATTTAAATAGCGAACTTTATTCAGTTGGCACATAAATGTAAATTAAAGTACCAATTATCTTACATTATCCTTATACTCAAACATAATTTGACACGAAATTTTATGTTTAAATATGTTAAATGGCCATGGTTATTAAATGATCAGGTTTTATCACTCATTTAAAAATAATTTAATTTGTAATATTTAAACTAATTTAATAATATGTAATTCGGTGCTAGTAATAATAACATCAACCATAACAAGAACAATCCATCTTTGCACAGTACTCATGCGATTTTTATTTATTTTTTAAATATTTAAAAGAAGGACAAAATGAAAATTATTACAATTGGGTAGATTGTAAATGAGATGTAGATTCCAAATCTCCCTTAGAAATTAGAAATCCAAGAGTTATTCATAAATTGATGTGAGGCCAACAAATTTAATTCTCAATTCTCCTCCTCTATTTATAAGTAAACAAATTAATGAATCTCATTCCCTCATTTTTATTTCCACTTAATAAACAATGGCCTCTTTCTAACATCTCACAAACCAAAACAGATCATCATGATTCTTTCATTCACAGTTTTAACTCAACTTTTTCAAGAAATTAATGGGGAAGTTTCTTTGGTGAACCGAACCAGATGGCGAGGATTTTACATTGCCCTCACAACGTGACACTCCTTCACATTTGGGATAATGAAACGGACCCTCCATATCCGATTTTCAGCAGGCAGAAAAACATGCTACTAAATCAATATTCAATTCTGGAATCGAGTTTAAACGGATATCGTTCTTTAAAAGAAAGTCCACAACAGTTGCAAGTATAGATGCAAGCCGCTTTACATTTCCCTTATCCATTGAGTGAGGAAGTTCAATAACTTTTGACGTCTCATTCTTTCGCATAAGCTCAGTAAACATGACACAACTGGGCGTCGTACGCCTTGCTTCCGTATCCATTTGCCCATTGTTACAAAGCCCGTGAATCATGATGTTATATGTTACATATTTGGAATCGGGCGTTCGTGAAATAATCTATGAAAAAAGTTCCCATCCAATTTTGAGTCTGTTGGCTTAGGGTGCGATGGGGGCAGCTGCTCCATCCCCCCAACATATTCTAGGAGAATTCTTTTAGAAAGCTTTTCGCTACAAAGGCCTAACGCTTCCTCTACTTCCTTATTCTTGCATTACCCATTTATCAACTTGTTGTATTCAGCAACATCATTTCTGCACCCTTTATTCTCCACAGAAACAAATAGGTCCCTTGGTCAAGCAAAACCCATCCATTGATGCGATTCTAAAAACCTACATGCTTCTTCTATCTTTCTATTTTCACAAAGCTCATATATGATCAACATTGAAAATCACAACATCATGCTGCACCCTTAGATCCATCATCTCAATTAAAAAACACTTTGCCTCATTCTAGTCATTAGCATAACAAGAACTGCAAATCAAATAGGTATAAGACATTGGAATTTGAATCTTTCTTTTAGGAATTTGTCCAGTGAGTATCGGTCTTTGGCGGTCAGCAATAAATCGTTTTGGAAGTACACAAATAGTGGGTTTTCAAGGGTGAGTGGGGACGAAGAGAAATTACATTTACAAGCTGTTCTTGGAGTCAAAAAAACAATCACATGTTGATGCAAATCATTATGATTAGTTGCAGATAGTAATGATAATAAGTAAATGAAAAAGGATTAATAATCTTGAAACAACAAAAGATTTTTTTTTTTAACAAATGATATGATACTATTTAATTGACTTAAGCAATAATTAATTATTAAGTTTTATCATTTTTAATTCAAATACTATTAACACATTAGTTGGAGTATAAACTTAGGTGTCGTTTGTTTTTTTATCTGAAATCTGAATAGACCTGAATTAGTCTGAATTCTGAATAAATTTGAATGTCTGAATCTGAATAATATGTTTGTTTTTTCATCTGAATCTCGAAAAATAAGTATTAAGTTGTTTGTTTTTTTTGAAAAAGCTGAAAATATATCTTTTACGTTTGTATCATATTAAATTTGAATGTCAAATAAATAATATATTAAATACCACAATATTTTAACATTTATAAGTAAAAACTATATTGAAGTGAATACATAATTATTTTAGAATTTTAATATATAAAAATACAATAAATTTTAAATTTTATAAGTATATAATATAAAGAAAGAAAAAACATGGATATTTTTATGTGGAGTAAATAATACATAGGTGAGTTTTGGGATAGGCATGAAAAATAAATTATAAAACATGAATATTTTGACATTAGTAAGTAATTGACTTAATTCAAATTTCTCCATTAAGTAAAAGCAAAAAAATTAGCTTATTTTATTAAGTCAAAATTATCTACAAAGTCTCATTAAGTTATAAAACAACACCTCTAATTAATTAATTAAGTTAAATCGGCTTTTAAAGTCGTTAAGTTAAAAAAACCTTAGTATCTAATTGAGTAAGCACAGTACAATCTCTTGATGAGAGATGTTAAAAATTCAGTATTCTTTTCATGTGATATATGAAGGTTGAACCGTTGAATCTATATAATTTAAGTGTATTTAATTAAATGTTATAAATGATGCACAAATCTGTAAAATAAAATTTAGAGTAGCGAATGATGAGAATTAGCCGCACAAAGTCCGTTAAATAATTGTTCCCCTAAGGGTTGACAAGTTTTATATTTAAAATAAGGGAAATTATCGGTATATCTTTAAATCAAATTGTGAATACTTTTTAAGTGTAATTACCCTAAGTTTGACAAAATACTTCAAATTCTATTAACTTTAGAAAGTTAACATAATTGTGACAAATTGACTATTTTGCCCTTAAAACTCAAAATGAGGTAAAAAAATAAATTTATCCCAAAAATTAACGTAAATTTTCAATACACAATTTTTTTTTATTTTGTTATTAACAATACATTTTTTTATTAAAAAATGAATTATTAATGGTACATATTATTAACAATTATTCATAAAAAAATATTCATATTATATCATAAAAAATTATTAGTAACATATTATTTACAATTATACATATTATACCATAAAAATTTTCAGTTGGAGCTTGGAGGAGTAGATTTTCAAAAATTTAGGTTAAATTTTGGAGGATTAGATTCGGTTGTAAAATAGTTTTTTTTAGCAATTATTAACAATTGTCCGATAAGTGGAATGACATATTATTTTTATCAATATATATCATATGACATGTTATTTTTATTGTAAATGGGATGACATGCCGTTTTTTTTCAAAGTTTAAATCGGTCTTAAAAAGTAAATTACCTTATGATGTCAATGACTTTGCGAATGGAAGTTAAAGGAATGATGGACGGTAGAAGTGTTTTGTAACTTAAGGTATATGATAATTTCCTTAAAATAATAACAAGTGATATGAGTTTTAAAAAATTAATGGATACAAATTTGGAAATACCGTCCCCTCCATTTGAACCCTCGTAACATTATTGGGTAAAATCTCGTTTAATCATATATTTTGAGATTAATCTTATTTAGTCTATATTTTTAAAATATCTTAAAACATCCTTATCGTTAAATATTGACACCCTTACCGTTATTTTTTGTTCTTTTTAACTTACTTTTACAATATTACCCCCGTACAATAATATTTATTCTTTATTGCACATTAATAACAAGAAAAATCAAATTATCAATTTAACCCAAAAAAGTAAAATAGAAACAAAAAAAAATCTATATTAATTTTTTTGAATACTCCACGAGGAATTAATATATTAATTTTTTTATTAATGTCTAAAAAATTAGTAGTTAAATTTTTTTTACAATATTTATTTTTTTGACATAGTTTCGACAAAGATTAATATATATTTTCTTTGTATTTATTTTATTTTTGGGGTTAAATTGGTAATTTTATTTATTATTAATGTCCAAAAAATTAAACAATATTGCAAAAAGGGTAATATTGTAAAAGTAAGCTAAAAGGAATACAAAAAAGTGTCGATAATTTAACGAAGATATTTTAAAGCAGCGTATTTAAAATATAGGAAGCTAACAATCTTAATAAAATATAGAAAACTTTTTACCCCATTCTCTCTTCTTATTAACCATTTTGATATCTTGTTAGAAAGCTTTTTTTTTTTGTTTTTTTCCCTTCTGACTGAAAGTATATTTTTCTTCAAAAGCTAGAACTAATATTTTTAAATCTTTGGCATATTAACATCACCTCGAGTGCTTACACCGTAAACAATATTATAGTGTTAAGTTAGTTAATAGTATGCAAGTATTTGTAATTCTATTATTATTGTTATCTTAACATCCACCATATACTGAAGCAATCGTGTAGTAAAAAGTAGAGTATTAATACAAGCATAAATGCTTGTAAAAGTTATTATTATTAAATTTTTTTAATGCATAGATATATTACAAAAAGAAAATTTACTTCATGCATATTAACATGGAAAATTTACGCCTGTCCAATTAAATTAGGAGGAGAGATGAGAGTAAGTTACTCATAAGTTCCAGCAAATTTAATTGTATTGTTCTGTCTTAAGTTTAAATATCTTATTACTTGACTTTAAACCATCTTCATTCAAGAATACAGTAGGGCGGTTGTAGAAATGATATTTGTATGACCTCCATTGTATGTGTATGCTGATTTGCAGCTGAAGTGTCTATTTTAATTTTGAAACCTCACTTGTGTGCATTTTCCTTGAGTTGTCCCTTTTATTTCTAACTTTCAGTTTGTCTTATGATGAAGTAGATGCATGACTGAAGTATCTATCAGGTCTCTCAAACCTGACAAGTTTGAGCTTTAGAAGAAACAGTAACTGTGCGTTTACTTCTTCGGATTGAGGAATCGAAATTATTGAGAGCATTTACTTCACAAAATAGAGTCAAGAATCGGAATTCAAATCGTTGAGTCCACCATAATTTAGAATGGCAAATGGAAGATTAATTCAAGGGGGAATGAATGAGTCTCCCATTCATTGGAATGACCATTTTGCCCCCTCACAAAATAAAAAATATTTATTTTGTCCTCAGTTATAATTAATTAATGTATTATTATAATTAATCAATTAATATATTAATATATTAATAATTATTAATTTAAATAATTTTCAATTAATTAATATATGAATATATTATTAACAATAATAATTATTATAATTTTTGAATAAATAATTACCATAATTAAAATATAAAATAATAATTATGACAATAGCTCATTAAGCACTTTTTAGTAAGTTGTTAAAATGTAACTCATTTTGATTTCAATTCCAAGACAAAATAGGCACATCAATGACAATCCAGCTTATTTTTATTCTGATTCCTACAGTTCAAGTAAATAATTTATTCTAATTTAGAAATGGCAGGAATCCCCATGGGCGGGGATTTTTTTCCCATTTGGGAGAATGCGTAGACGATTTTATACCAAACTTCTTATTCGGGGAAGGGACGAAGACGATTTTTTACCCAATTACTTATTCAGGGAAGGGATGGGGATGAGGTGGAATCCCCGTCCCCTCCCCATTTCCCTATTTTAATATTTTATTTTATTTTTATTTTTTTAGAATTATTAGTCAATAAATAATAAATTTTAAATTGTAAAATATAAAATATTGGTGTAAATAAAAAATATCAAAATATTTATACAAATAATACAAATATTAGTTAATATAAAATGTTTAATATAATTTAGACTTAATTACAACCAAAAGCACACAATCCCACAAGCTCATAACTCACAAATCAAACTCTAAATCACTTTCTCACAGTCTTGCTCATAATTTCCAAATTATTCATGCAGTAGTAAGCACCCAACTCGTCTTCATCTCATCATAGCCCAGTAGCACATTGCGTTGTCGGTGTCCGAGTAGCCTAACTGTAACACTCCAAAAATTACTCATGAAAACACAAGGGTAAAATTGGAATGAAACCTCACATCATTTATTCTTATTAATAAATCTCAAGATAAACAATCATTATTCATACTCCAACTGAATCCTTACATAAAACATATGAAATAAGGTCTCCAAAGAAAAGTCTCTAATGCAAAATAGGAAGTCTAGCCAAATTTAATCTTTAAAACAACTCTAAAGATCCACTAAGAAAAATTCTCCGTCTAAGAACCCAAGCCATATCTCTAATCAATCTGTAAAATATTGGAGACGAGGGGTGAGCCGTCAACTCGGTAATCAAATCCATGCACAATATTTGAAAACCTTTGTCATATACCTTTAAACATTTTATAACAACATCTTCATTTAACATAAGGGGTGGATTCATATAAAAACATTAAAACATTTATGAAAACATTAAACCGTAAACATTGGTAGCTCATGCCTCATAGTCATCATCATTCATCATTTAGGGTGTTATACCCCGCATTGTTCCTCATTTAGGGTACTATGTCCCACATTGTTCATAACATCCTTGTGCACAAGACCATCATCATACTAGCAAGCTGACCATAATATTACATAACATCATAACATTTCCATTGTATACATTACTACGGACTATAAGCCAAAACATTTTGAATCCACCTTACATCCTTTCATAAATAGCTTTTAAAGTTTTCTAAAACATTTAAGAACCTTTCTTTGATCATTTAATTCTTTTAAAAAATTCTTTAAGAAAATATTTTGTTTAAGAAAACTCATTTCTTAAGAAAAATTCATTTTAAAATACATTTATATAAATTCATTTAAAAGTGTTTTTATTTTACAAAATTCATTTAAATATTTTAGAAATCAGTTTTGTAAAAATTTCCATTTAAACATAATTTTTGTAACATAAATTGCATTTATTATAAAGCACATCATGCATGAATCTACTTATCTCGATCCGTAGCAATCAATTCAAAACCTCAAGAACAACCAACGAGCTCACCCACGTCCTATAATCATCATAAAAATATTCTTATCAATATCATCTCTAACCTTAAATATAATCCCAATCATCCTTAAATCATAGACACTAATACTAGCTTAATACTTATACATATTCTAAACATATCCTATACTTATGAGTATCCTGCACATGATGATTTTTAATAACCTATACACATGTCGGAAAACCATGAAAATTTACAGAGACACTGTGAACATGCATAGCATTGCATACAATATTTCACAAAAATCAGCACAAGTCAAAATCGAGTCAGAATATTGACCTTTCACCAAAGTAACAAAACTGTCCAGCACTGACCAAAACAGACCTTTTCCACTTAGAAAATTCATAAAATATTCTTTGGTACTCGAAGTAATATGCATCTTTTTTTCTAATTACAGAAGACACATTCAAAAAGCATATAATTAAAATTCATAATTTTTGGACTCCTGAGACTATTTTAAAACGTTTTATTTCCGAGAACATCTAACCCGTCCAGAAAATTCCAGATTTGAAAACAGAATTTCAAAAATTCGTATCTTTTATTTTACATGCCCAAAAATCGCGATTCCAGTTTTTAAAGACAGAGGAAAGATTGAAATTCATTATAAAATCCTAACATGGCATGTAATATTCATAAACTAGCTCAACTGTTACACGTTTCAGCTTCTGAAATTCTGGATAACAGTCTCCAGATTTGCAGCAGCCATATGTTACGATTTTTAATAATTCAACCATAAAGAATAAAACTACGAAATTAAACATGCAAGCATAGGAGACATAGATCTGTTGGCACAAAAATCAGCATAATTTTTAAGGATGTGTAACCTTATAGAAAAATTTCCAGAGTTGAGAACCGCTGCTGAAAATCGGAATTTTCCAGCACCAGTAACCCAACTTCGAAAACCCATAAGAATTTGCATTCTCAGGCGATTTCAACACAAAACCTATCAATGGAAAGCCTAGGATGTCTAGTTCCATGATATGTAAGATATTCACGTGATTCTAAATAAAGAAAACGATTTCAAACAAGGAATAGAGACTGTTCATATCATCACAACATTACAAACACATATATTACCCAATTCATACTACAAGTAATTAAATGCAAACAATTTCATAAAAATAAATCATATAAGTCGAAGAAATACTTAATACCTTAAAGCAAACACTAAGAAAAGAAGTGATAAAACTTTCTTTTCCTTTTGCAAAGACTTATATTTCTTTCTTTTCTTTCTAGGGTTTGTAACGGTGTAAGAAAAATAAAAAACGGCTTCTTAAAAATATGGTTTTCTCTTAAGTACTTGGTAATTAATAAATATTTTTTTTTTAAAAAAAATAACTTACGTAACTTATTTAAAACAATCCGATAAATTTTACTCACACACAAACACTCAATAATAACTATCCTACTCAGTTTAATAAGGGCAAAAGAGGAAAAAAATAAATAAATAAAAGTGGGCGTTACACTAACTCATCGCAATGTCAACTAGCAGCCACACATGCGGCTTTGTTGCATCATAGTCGGTGATCAGTAGGTATCGTTACTCATAGACAACAATCACGTCAATATTGTATAAAAATCACATTATTTGAATTTTGTTTTGAAAATCATTATTTGAATATTATATATACCAAAAGTTTGAAGGAGTTGAATGAAATATAAGGCGCATTCATGATCATTTTCATTTTATTTTATATATTTTTAGCTTAATATGATTAAATTAAGTTTGAAAACTAAACAAATATATCAGTTATTTGAGGATCAGGGACCTTTGGGGATTCCATGTTATTATTCAGAGGGAGGACGTGAATTCCCTTAAGTAATTTTGATGGGGACGGGAAGGGGATGGGGACATATACAGAACATCAGGGATGGGTACAAGGATGTTGGTCCCCTCCCCCCTCACCATTGCCATCCTTATTCTAACTTGCATTCCCTATTTGTGTTTCAGTCCATTTCTATTACCGTTTAGTAAACACTATGAAATTACTATAAAAGGAATTATGACATTTTTTGGCTTGATGATAAACTTGGAGAAATTGGACCTTGCAAGATGCACAAAATTTCATGATGGTCTAGTTCATCTTAATGGTATTGAGGCCTGCAATCATTGAGAATTTTATTTGAGATATGATTCTGAATCATGAAGAAAAGTATATGCCTCTATCTACTCTAATATTTAATAACTTGGTTAGGGGATAGAAGTTGCTCCTTGGATTTCAACTTTGTTATTTTTTATTATTGATTTTTTATATTTTAAATTATATTTGTTAATAAAGGGGGGTTTCGTTATATTTATAGAATATTATAATACTTTTAATAGTCAACATAAGTTAATGGTTAAATCTAACCTTAAATGACGGGTTGAGTTAATACTTCCAACAAATTAGGAGTTCCATGGAAGCTTGTAAAATTAAGACAACATTATTCATACCAAAAACATATTTCATGTAAAGCAACTACTAGGCAACTAACTACTTATTTGGAGTTGGTCAACACCTACATTACATTACTCGTTCGATTGGAGCTTCAGGTAACTTCAAGTAAAAAGGGGGGAAAAAAGAAACAGTAATGATTGAACTTCCAACGAGAATGGTATTTCAGAACAATAAATAATGCATCAAACCATAGCCAACAGTAAAATGCAGAAAGTCAGAGTAATCCTGTGCCCGTGATAAGTGAAAGGTGCTCTACACCATTTGCTTTGTAGTCTTTTGCAGTTTCTTCAAATTCGCTCGAATTTTGAAACTACAGCCAATGAGAAAGATGCACCATAGAAGGAAAACTCATGAATTGAATAATGAAATAGTTATTTCTACAACAAAAAGTTGCCAGACTTTGAAACTTATCTGATGAAACGAGGAGTTAGCCATGTCTGCAAACAGAATCCGTGAACAGAACCTGGGAACATGCCAACAATACACAAACACTCCTTCACATGTTGTAATGAGAATGGGATTCCCCAGATCTGGTTTTAAAGCAGAAGAGACATGCTACAGAATCAAGATAAACTCATTAACTCTTGAATTGTGGAATCGAGTTTAAACCAATTTCATTCTTTGCATGTAAGTCCACAAAATTTGGATCATTATTCTGGATGTTACCTTTACTCCATCAGAAACCCGCCAAGCAATCGGCAGGCCTTTCCGGCCAGGCCAAACAAAAGAAAGTTTATGCATATAGATTGGTTGCTGCTGAGTCTCCTCAAGAGGAAGACCATCCTACTTGCTTGAAGAAGGAACTTATCTCAATGATGTGTTTTTAATGTAATGACTATTGTGGTTATAAAAATTTTCAAGTGGAGACTGTTTATGTGAACTATTGTGGTGATCTCTTCTTGGAAAGTCAGCTCTTAAATTAAGGTGTGCGAGTTTTGTACAGGAAAAGTTAGTTTTCTTTTGTCATTTATCTCAGTTGAGTTCATCAATACGATTTCATCTGCTCTGTTTTAACTCCGATATGTGTATACTTTTCAGGAAGATCAAAGCATTTAGGATCCTAATCTCCTAATCTGAAATCCGGGTAACCAAAAGCAGCCCATGTTCTAAATTGTGATTCTGGTTGATCATCGTGGATGTCTGTTAACCATTGTACATTTTCCGAGTGAGTTGTATAGCATCTTCCTCATGGTAGGTAATTTTTAATCGGTAATTTCACAAGTTTCTGCCGCTTTTCCTGTAAACAGTTAAGTCTGTGTCGTGTTTCAAGCATTTTTTTCAGATTGTGGAGAATGAATTATTTCAAAGAAGAGTCATAAGCCTAGGCCCTAGCAGCATGGAGAATGAATTATTTCACAGAACAGACAAGCACGAAAGGCGAGGACTAATAATCAAAGGTCCATCCCTGGCAAGCATATATGCTTTTGATAAATTTTATCTTATCATATTGTCTTCAATCTTCATAGAGAAAAGTTTGTCAGTTTCAAGAAACTTTGTCTTGCCAATACATAGTATAACAAATACCAATACACACAATCATGAGTCCTCATTCAATTGAATGCCATGTAACAATCTAGCATTTTCCAAGCCCAAGAAAGATTGTCTTTACAAGATTATTTTTGAGAGGAACCAATGAAGCTGAGAAGTCAAGCTGTGCTATTAATTGTTAACAGAAATAAATGATGAACACTGATTGAAAAACCTGATGAAATAATTAATTTGGCATCAATTCCCAATACAGTTGGTAATCTCATATACTCGAATTACAAATCAGTTCAACTGGAAGTTCCCTATATCAAAGACAACCAAATTAACTAACAGAAAGTTTAAACATAAACCTTGTACCCTCACAAGAGGGAAATAAAATGCCATTTTATTTAGAGCAGAAAAAGAGGCCATACAGGAAAAGCCTAAAAAATTTGCGCTTCCAGCTAATGAGAAGTGTGTGATACAGAAGGAAAACTCATGAATTGAATAATAAAAATGTTATTTTACAACATAAAGTTGAAAGACTTTAAAACTTATCTGTTGGACAAGAAGTTAGCCATGTCCATAAACAGAATCCATGGACAGAACCTGGAACATGCCAACATTAGACAACACTCCTTTACATGTGTTAATAAGAATGGGATCCTCCAGATCAGGTTTTCAGGCAGAAGAAACATGCGACTAAATCAAGATTAAACTCACTGACCTTTGACTCTTGAATTGTGGAATCGAGTTTAAGCTAATTTCATTCTTTACAAGTAAGTCCCACAACAATTGAAAGTGTAGATGCATCTGGTATTACATTTCTCTCATCCATTCTGTGAAGGAGTTCAACAACTTTTGATGTCTCATTATTGCGGATGCAACTTAGCATCAGCGTGTTAAATGTGACACAATTGGGTGCTACACCTTTTGCTTCCATATCCAGAAACAAATCATGTGCCTTGTCCATTTTTCCATCAGCACAAAGCGTGGATCATGATGTTATATGTTACAACATCTGCTATTAGGACTCCACGAGGCAAACTAAAATAGTTCCCATGCAATTTTGAGTCTGCGGTTTACATAATCCATCAATGAGGCAGTTGTGGCTCGAATATCAAGTTCACACTTGAGAATTCTCAAAAATGCGAAATAGTTCAACTGCCTCTACAATATAACCATTCTTGCAGAGCCCATCAATAAGGTTCTATATGCCCAGGTATCAGCTGCCACGCCATGGCGTTGCATCTCATCAAACAACTTGAAAGCACGCTCAACCTGGTGTATTTCAAAAAGGCCAATAAACAAGGTGTTATATATAACAACATCTGGCTTAATTCCTTTAGAGAGCATTTAAGCTATAAAGGCTTAACGCTCCCTCTATTTCCTTATTCTTGCAGTAACCATTTATCAAAATACTGTAACTAAAAAACATTATGTTTGCAACCCATACTCTCCATAGAAACAAATAGTTCCTTATGCGATTAACTCTACCTGTCAAACAAAACCCGTCCATTAATGTGTTATAGACAAAAGCATTTGGGCACACCAATCTGAATCATCAATTCTAACAGCCTACTTGCGTCCATCTTCCCATTTTACAAAAGCTCATTCATGATCACATTAAAAGACACAACATTTGCCCTTGGTCCATCATCTCAATAAACAAACACTTCGCCTCATTCCAATCATTAGCGTAACAAAAACCGTGAATCAAAGAGTTATAAGTAACCACATTGGGGTTAATATTCTCATCCTTCATCTTCAGAAACAGTTCCTTGGCCTTGTCCACAAAACCTTCCTTACAAAGACCATCGATAATAGTAGTGTATGTAACAGTGTTTGGCTTACAAACAACACCAAATTCCCCATTTCCATTAGCCATCTCTTCAAATAAATTTAGAGCAACAATTGTATGGCCAGTTCGACACAATCCATTAATCAAAGTATTGTATGTAAAAACATTAGGCTCACAACCAAACACTCTAAGTTTCATAAACAATGCAGCGGCCTCCATGATTCTACCCTCCGCACACAAACCTTTAATCAAAGAAGTAAAGGTCACAGCATTTGGAGTAAAACAAGACCTGAGGATTCTCCCAAGAACAACAAAACCAGGAGAAACTCGACCCATTTTGCAAAAGCAGTTAATCAAGATACTATAAGTATAAAGATCTGGAAACAACCCAATTGAATTGAGTCTCTTGAAGAGTGAAAGGACAGTATCATAATGTTTATTCTTAGCAAGACAACCAAACAAAATATTGAAGGAAGAGACAGGAGGCGGAGAAGGGTGCATACGGAGCATGTAATCAAAGATACACAAGGCTTCATTAGGAGTAATAAGATTAATATCACCTTGACCTGATGATTTGCACCTTTCTTTGAGGAATTTTTCGAGTGAGGCTCGGTCTTTGACTGTCAGTCGTAGCGACTCCTTCAGTTTAGCTGTTGTAGTCGGATATGAGGGTTCATTTTCCGAAATTGAAGATGTGGGTTTTCTGGTATGAGGGAACGAAGATGAGAAATTACATCTAAGAGCTGATACTGAAATTGAAGTAAAATGAAATGGACGAGTTGTGGATACGAAAGCCATTGGAGAGCTTTGATTATTTGGGGTTGAAAAGAAGAAGAATAGAATTTACCAAAATAGAATTTTACCTAATAGAATTAAACTCAAACAGCTCCTAGTGAAGCCGCGAAGTGGCCTTTTGCTCCTTTATTTGTCTAATCATCTGAGTTACAATCTTTAATAATAATAATAATAAGTTAAAATTTTATTTGACCTTTTCTTCTCATTTCCGAATATTAACAAATACCTCGATAATCCGTCCCCAAACCGCATTCTGCCGTTTATTTTGCAAGTAGGGTACATTACTCACAATAATGTCATGCTTTTGGGACCGCTACAAGCCTACAAATAATGGCTCCCGATTGAATTAGTTCAAAAATAGTTAATTATTAAATTTTATCCTTTTCTAATTTAAATTGTGAAATTTATTCAGTTGAATAAAAGTGCCACTTTTTTACATTATCCTCCACGCAAACATAAGTCTACTTGAAATATCATGTTTAGATAGATTAAATGACCATAATTGTTAAAATGACCAGGGTTCCTCCTCAATCTGAAAATAATTTATAATATTTAAATATTTTATCGTAATTTGGTGTCAAAAGGACTTGATTATCCTTATAAAATTACTGGTATTGTCATTTGTGTTTGTTTTTATTTTGTCATTTTATGAGCTAATTTTATCTTTTTAGTGGCGATTGATATAAATTATAAATTAAGGTAAAAACTAAACAAGTTAAAGTTTTCGTAGTATTTTTTGTAGACAAAAGTAAATTTAGGGTAAATGACTAATAATTTCTTACATTATGAAAAATACCTTGATTTCGTGTACTATAAAATTAGTAATTGATATCGATTTAGATTGCATTCTAATTTTTTGTAATGTGGAAAGAAAATATCTTGACTAGTATACTATTTTGGTATCACAAATTCATACGACAGCCTCGAGGCTTTAAAATTTGTTCGATATTGCTTATTTATTCTTGAATACAAACTTTTTGTATTAGGAAAAAAATCTAGTGTGATACTCGTATCAATACAAAAAATTATGATATCACCAACTTTCAAATACTTTTTTTTTTACGTGAGGCTATTCACCTACGTTTTAAGTCATAAATATTTAGTTTTTGTAGGACCAGAATTTATATTACGGGCTAAATTTAAAATTTTATATTTTGAAGTGAACGTAAATATTCATAAGTAAAAAGAAGTACATCAAATAATGGGGACACGAAAAACTCTAGGAATATGTACTCTAAACAAAAATAATTGTACAAAAATACTAGAAAACAAAAGATAATTCAAATATAAAAATACTATTTTTTAATTATTAAATCTAACATTGCAACCTATAATAACATCTAATTATATAAGAATTAATAAATCTATTAAGAATTTTAAATTAGAATAAATCAATAAATGTAATTATAATCATTTAAAAAGTGCAAGTAGAACTTTATGTTTGAAAAATACTTAGGTGGCGTTTGTTTTTTAGAAATAAGAATCAATTAGTCAGAATTACGAATAGATCTGCGTGTCGAATGAATAATATGTTTGTTTTTAAATGCGAATCTCGAGAAAATAAGTATTGAGTTGTTTGTTTTTTACTGAAAAATAAAAATATCTTTTACATTCGTATCCTTTATTAAATTTGAATGTCAAATAAATAATATATTAAATCTGCTGATATTTTAACATTTATAAGTAAAACTATATTCAAGTGAATACATAATTATTTTAGAATTTCAATATATAAAATACCATAAATTTCAAATTTTATCGTATATAATATAAGAAATAAAAAATAAGGATATTTTTATGTGGGGTAAATGTTCTATGAGTGAGTTTTGGGATAGATATGAAAAATAAATTATAAAACATGGATATTTTTTACGTTAGTAAGTAATTGACTTAATTCAAATTTCTCCATTAAGTAAAAAGCCAAAAAAATTGACTTATTTTATTAACTCAAAATTATCTAAAAAGTCTAAGTTATAAAAACAAATACTTCTAATTAACTTAATTAATTAAGTTAAGTCACTTTAAGTCATTAAGTTAAAAAAAAAATGCCACCTTAGTTACCAAGCTTAAATAAATTAAACAATTAAAATCTATTCATCTTTTTAAATTATAAAAATATTAGTCGTCAAGAGTTTGATAATAAAGCTAAACTCTAACTAAAGAAAAATGCTGCGTCTAGTTATTTCTTTCTTAGACACATTTCTTTAAAAATCAGATTAAAATACTCAAATTTTACTTTCTAACTTATCCTCTAAGTTAATGTAAATAATAAATAAAATGTCAACATTTACATAAAAAATTTATGAAATTATTAATAATTTTTATTATATATGTTTTTAGTATTTTTAATAATAGTGACGATGTTATATTACATTCACATACTTTGTTAAATTAAATTTTTTTAAAAAAAATTAAAGTTGTAATAACATTTTAAACCCCTAATGTTTTCAATCTATTCAATAAATATATAATTTAATTATTTTATAAAATAAGTCATTAATTCCAGTTGGGAAAAAAATATAATTGAGTTAAGGACATATTTGAAAATAAAGTAAAAACTCTATTATTCTATGAAATTTGACAAAAACATAATTGTAACTGAATTGGGGACTTATATAAAAATAAAATAAAAAGTCTATCCTTATGTAAAATGAATCAAAAGACAAGGGGTTTAAATGATGTTTTCTAGACCTAACCCAGCTGTAGATCCGCCACTGGTTTTGTTTATTTTAACAAAAAATTAATATATATATATATATATATATATAATGTTTCTATAGAGAGAACTTTGTGGTAAGATTGTTAATAGAAAGTTATAAATAAGGTTATTTTTATTACCAAAAGGGTGTAAATTTTTTCACAATACCATTTGGAATGTTATTTGGAAGTTTGCCCTCCTCCTAATTATGGCTGGTTGAAAGCCAATGCGTATAATACTTCTAATGCTGAGAAGCAGGTAGCTGCAGGTTTGGAAGCTGTTATTAGAGAGGACACATATGTTCAAAGTGATAGTTAGTTCAACTAGGAAGGACTATTAGTTTCACAATAAAATTCCACTTACAAGGATGAGAATTCATGCAAAATTTAGTTTATACTAATAAAGAAAAATAATAATTTAAATCTTGGTATATTTGTAATACAAAAATAGGATGTTCAAAGTGTTTTTTTAACACTGCAACGTATTCTACCTTGTAGTAAATTAAAAACAATTTAAGAAGAGAATTCAAAATCTGAACTCCACTGCGTGCTCTTTCCTCTGCAGCTTGCTGAATCAGATTATATTTTTCCTCTCGTCTCTAATCAACATATATGTTTTTAAGAGAATAATATTAAAACCATTGGGGCCCAAAACCATCCAACAGCTGTCATCAGTTTACGAGCCTTTCATTGCAAGAAAATTTTGGCCGCTAACCCATGCTTTGTATTGTAACTAGAGTCTTTGAGAGACTTTGACCTTGGATAATCAATGTTGTTTATGCAATCTGGTGCATAGAAGGAACATGGAATGGAACTTAAAGCATTGATGTTGGTTGTGGTTCCTCTTAAAGAATAAATATTATGGCCCTCTGCTATATTGAGATCCATGCCCCCCAACGTCCCCACCTCACATATAAATCTACAAAATAATGATAACAATAACACTTAATTAATTATCTATAGAATTGTGGCCATTCAAAAATTTACAAGAAAGAAAAAGTAAACAAATGTATCCATTGATTGAAATGAGGAGTTATGCAATATGGAGCTAGTAAAGGTATGCGTACTTGAAGCTTATCTAAAATAATAAATTCATTTCATGAATTATTTTTTGGACCATTTATGGATTAAGGGCATCACTAAGGAGAGGAAGCCTTCTGATAATCCAAAAATAGTGCAATTACAAAATTTTAAAATCTCAGTTTTTTTTATAATCACATGATAGGTACAATTATAAATAAAAAGAATATAAGTTACACTACAACATCTGTATTTTATACAATTTTTTTTTTGTTTCTTTATTATTGACACAACATTGTCTTCTCGGTTCATGCTTCAAATGTATAATACCACATTTTGTACAAATTCACAAATTGTACTTATAAATTTGTTTTAACAATAACAAAAAGTGTGGCTGATATTACTTATAGGAACCATGGCACCTACATATAAAGAAATCATGCAAAGTTTGGAGAGTTATTTTAAAACCCCAATAATTTAATTATTTATAGTATTAAGGATTTGTTGGTAATTATAGTGTTAAGTTGATTGATAGTATGCAACCATTTATAGCTATATTATTATTGTTCTCTTAATATCTATGAAACGACCGAATGGGAATCTAATCTAATCTGGTAATAATAATTCGATGTCAAGAATTTTACCAAAATTCGGTTTTCTATATAATTATGACATCCCCAAACCTACAATTTATACAATTAATACTCCCAAAAATAATACTGATATTTAATCAACATGCCAACTTCCTCAATTTAAATATCGTATCCTTCAATCATATAATGTCGAGAATATAATGATTTATCATCAAATAAGTAATAAATTATACAATTCAACATGTACAAAACATCTATGATTTCTAACACCATCACGTGGCCATAATTTGATCTGTATCGTTCTTTGGGTTGATGTGCAAATTTCACGTGGGAGGAAAAATATAATAAAAGCATTGAGTATAAAAGCTCAAATTGAGTGTATAGTAGTTTTGGAAAAAATAAATTTATTTAAAATGATTTAATCTTTTCCAAATTAATTTCATCAAAATATCATAAGAACTATATAAACATTTAATTCAATTCACTGAAATAACAATATTACGTAAATCTGCGTAAAATCAATGAAATCATAATCTTATAATATCAAATCTAGATACAAAAACTATCATCAAACAATGTGAATAATCTCATCATATTCGGACCTCGGACGGACAATCAGGAACCATCATGCCTGAGTTACAATGGATATATAGGAAAATGTCATATATCTCATGTATCTCATGTATTTATGTAATCATCATCATAAGAAAAGCAAAACACCCAAAGTCTTATTATTGTGGACGTAAAAACCTCTCATCTCAATATCATCTGTATTAATACCGTATCTCATGTCCAAAGGGAAAGATACTTCCGATGATTTTCCAAACAATCTTTTATGACGCAAACATATAATCACATATAAAATCCCATTTCTTTTTATTGACATATCTCAAAATCCACGATTACAATATGCATTTACTCAAAAAAATGATAATAAAATCATTATTTTCAATAATAATAAATATCAGCGTAGAATGAAAATCAAATTTCTGAAAATCGTTAAATCAAAGCGTCAAATACTTTATTATCAAAACGTATGTTGTCTTGTGTGATAAAATCAGAATATACCATGAAAATAAGTTTTGTATATTCCACTCACAGTGACGATGTCCAGACTCGGTATCACTAACGTCCGCTGGTTGATTTTTGCTCGCGAGTCCTCCTAATTAAATAAACGACATAATTATTATCTGTATCATGAAATACGACTAACAGTATGAAATAAAGCTCAAAACCAAACTCCCGGACACATAAAATTTCAAAATTACCCTTATGTCCAAAAATTACCAAAATGCCCCTGACACCGAAATTTACCGAAGTACCATCGGAATCATAATTTATCGAATCATCTTCAATATCTTAAACTACCAAATTGTCCTCAATTTGGATAACAAAATTAATCACAAGTTTTGAATTTAAGAAATTACCCTCAAAGTGCGAAATTACCAAAATGCTCTTAATAACTTAAATTACCGAATTACCCTCAAAGTCTTAAATTACCTCACTGCCCTAACCTAAAATTACCAAATTAAAAATCCACCTTAAAGTCTTGTGAAATTACCAAATTGCCCCCACTGCTCAACGGTGACCGGACTTCAGTCAACGGCGACGGAAAGCTCAAGTATGATAGTTCTGACCTCGGTGAGCCCAATGGCGTCGACGGTGACCTCCCACACACGGAGATGGCGGCGGATCGTGCTCCCAAAGCCGTGAGCTTTCCGGCGGTCATTCATGGCCAAAACAGAGGTTTCAGGTGGCGGGGTTAGTCGGAAATGAAAGCTGGTGATGTGAGGAGTCGAACCCAGCCGGTGGTGCAACCTAATTCCAGCGAGATTGACGATGATCACCGGCGTTGTGGCTGTTTTTCGGTGACGATGACAGCGGGGATATGGCCAGCGTCGCTCAAGCTTCAGATTGGTACCAAGCTTGATTGGAATGGTGGCCAGAAACGGGAGTTGGAGCCGGGTCGGTCTTGTGGGTCGGGTCGGGCTAAACGGGTCAACTTCTCTCTCTCTCTCTCTCCTTTTCTCTCGCGTGCCCCTCTTTCTTTCCTCTTTTGGAAATCAGCTCCCCCTTTTCCATTTATATAAACTAGCTTTTTAAAGATTACTACTAACTAAGCTAATGCCTGACCCATGTTGAAATAAAATCCAGCTACACGGCCATTGAATCGTATTCGAATTGTCTCAATTTTATGTCAAAACAAATTTAAAATTAACATCGAATGGGAAAAAATAAATAATACACTTAATTAAGAAAATTAAAGTGCATATGTTACAATCTACCATAAGTTGAAGCAACGGTTAATAAAAAGTAAAGTAATACTACGAGCATAAATTCTTATGAAAATTAATATTATTAATTTTTTTTATATGCAATCACCTTATGGTTTACTTAATTGAGAATTTTATTTGACGTTTTAAATGGTGTTTACATTTTAAATTATAGTGGGAATCTTGAGAAGTGAGAATCTTGTGATTGAGAATGTGGAGTGGGAGCAAGTTGTTTCCTCTCACTAGAATGAGAAGGGGAGTAAATGGTTTCAAATTACGGTTTTACACTTATTTAAAGAATTGTACCTTTTAATTACAAAATTAATAAAAAAATATATTTGAAATAAAATTTATTATTTCACTGTATTTGTAAATTAACAATAATTATTAATATTATTAATTATGTAAATCATAATTTTTTATTAGTTTTAATTTTAATTATTTAAATTAAAAATTATTGATAAGAGCAACACAAATAAAACATTATTATTAATAGGGATATTATCATTTTCCCACCAAAGTTATTCTGATACATCATTTCAGTACTACGATTTTATAAAAACATCATTTTACCACCAAACATTTATACTGTTAGTATTTTCCCACCATTCCGTTAACTAAATAAAAATTATGTTGACATCATAAGGGCATTTTGGACATCTCATGCGAAGGCAAAACGTTGCGTTTTGCAATTGTAAAAAAACAAGCAATTTGGATATGGAAGCCCTAGAAATCAAAATCAACCCCCCTCTCTCTCGTTTCTTGTTCCATCTCCGCCCTCTCTCGCTTACTATCACTGACCCATATCTCTCTCACTCTCGCAGCAATATCGTCTTTTGGGGGTAATTTTGTAATTAAATCGTCTTTTGTATTTCTCCCTTTTTAAAGGGTAAAATTGTCTTGTCGTCTTTTGGGGGTAATTTTGTAATTAAATCATCTTTTGTTGTTCTTCCTTTTTAAAGGGTAAAATTATCTTTTATGCTCCATGGGTAAAATTGACTTTTTATGCATTTTCCATTAAATATTAACTGAGTTTTA
This sequence comes from Citrus cavaleriei, assembly GCA_030448925.1. Classification (NCBI taxonomy): domain Eukaryota; kingdom Viridiplantae; phylum Streptophyta; class Magnoliopsida; order Sapindales; family Rutaceae; genus Citrus; species Citrus cavaleriei. Next base: position 57,156 of record JAUJEN010000452.1, on the reverse strand, counting down.
ACGGAATTGTGGAAAAATACTAACAATTTAAACGTTTGGTGGTAAAATGATGTTTTTACCAAACCGTGCTACTAACATGATGTATCAGAATAATTTTGGTGGAAAAATGATAATATCTCTTATTAATAATATAGTGCAAAATAAATATTTTCTTAGAATAAACTATTTATTAATATTAATTATTAATATTAAATAAATATAATGCTATTATTTTTAAATAAATATAATAATAATTTTATCTAAATAAGATTAATATTATTCTTTTTAATAAATAGAATTTTATAAAATAATATAATAATATTTATTAAATAAATATGATGTTATTTGTTTTATTTTACTAAATATGATTGTATTAAATTTAATAAAAGAAAGGTAAAAAATAAAGTTGTGGGAGTGGAAATCACACTCCCTACTTCAAAATTGGGTGGGATCAACGGAGTGAGATTCCCACACCTCTTAGAATATGCAAGTAAACTTTAGTGTGTGAGGAATCTATACTTCTCAGGTCCACTCCAGTACGTAAACATAGTATTAATAACTTGGTAAAATGATAGAAGTTGTTCCTTCATCATATAATGTAGACGACTCATTGTCACAACCTAAATTAATGAAATTTTATGCATTTTGGTTTTCAGGTTTGGTTTAGGTGTGGTTTTTTGTGTAATTTCTTGGATTTCAACTTTAATTATTTTGTTATTATTGATTTGTTTATATTTTTAAAATTTATTAGTTAATAAAGTGAGATTACAATATAGATGTTATAGTTACTTTCAAGAGTCAACATCGGGCAGCGGGTTCGATATTAGTCAACAGTAACTAGGGGGTTGGGCTGATACTTCTAATAAATCTAAGGGTGCATGTAAACCTATAAAACTAACACAACATTATTCGTACTAAAACTAAGTTCTTGTTTGGTATTGTTTCTAAATTAGTATTTTCTAAAAAGAAAAATGAGAATAAAAATATTGTTTTGCAGTTGCTGCATTTTGAATTAAATAGACATCTGATATCATTTTCTATATCTTGTATTTTCTAAATTGAAAACAGTAACATGTGTTCCGTAAACACAATTGAAAAAGATAAACACAGAGAAAATGTGTTCGGTAATACTATTTTCATGAACAATTTTTACTAAACATGTAAGTCATAATTTTTTTAATAAAAACTAATTGTTTATTTAATTAATACAAAAATATACCATAAATAATTTAATCAAAATAATTATAAAACATTGCATGATGATAAAGTTTTAGTATTAGCATTAATAAAAAAATTACATTGCCATTGTTTTTACACTATAATTAAGCTATATATTACAACACATATAAGTTAAACAAAATAATTATAAAAAAATTACATGATGGACATCATGCATCAACACTTGTTGGAGATAATTCAAATTCAATAGTGTACAATGTACTTTCAAATTACACTTTTTTTTTATGGAAACAAGCTCTAATGACAACAATGTCAACTATGAGCTTATGCTTTCGCCATGCAGCAAAGTCATTACTGATTAGGGTATGTCAACAGAATTTGACAAAATTGCAGCATGAAGTTTCCCACCAACACAAAACATAAAACTGCTACCATAGAAATAGAGAACAAAAAAGTTGGATGGAAGAAAAGCAAGTCCCATGAACAAAATTAGAGAACAAAGGATGAACTACAAGTGTTTATCCTCGAAGTTGATTGATTCCAAATGAAATTGCCCAAACCATCAGTCCAAGCAAAGCCAAGAATCCATATTTCCTGCACATGAATTATTAAAAATGAAATTAAATGCATATATAAATCATCAAAATTAACTAAGATTGCTCCACCAAATTTAATAAATACATCAAAGATTCACTTTAGTACAAAGAAAATAATGCACTTGCAGTAATAAACCATGATAGACATCACTCTGTCCTGACATGTTTTTGGTAAAATATTAGGCGTAGTACCTTCGACGATGGATTGGTTGATGAACAAGTAATGAGAGGAAGAGAAGCGTGAAGTAGACCTAGATAAAGGGATGGGAGAGAGATCGATTGATTCGTGGGTTGTGGTTAGAGGAGAAGTATCAACCATGAAGAAGGAAGAGTTGTGAAGAGATAACGAGAGGGAGGAGATAAGATTTTAGGAGAGGAAGATAACTTTTAGATTTTATTTTGGGGTTTATGTTTTAATTTAATTTGTAATTTGTTTGAGAACATGTTCAATAGGTTCTTAATTTTATAAGCGTAAAAGTGAATATCAATTCTTTTTATGATTTAATTTTGGATTCAACCCACTAAATATGTATTATATTTGTACTCCCAAAACAAAAAATGAAAATAAGGCTTTTAAAAAGATCTTGAACAAGCGCTTTTTTAAGTTGGTCATAACCTATGTTCCTAAAATATAATAATACTCTACTCTTTGGCAATTGATGCTTTGTTAATCTTACATCTTTGTTTATGTTGTTTTGTCTTTGATAAAGTAAAAAGTTAGTCCAAAGAAATATAAATAATCTCGTGTTCCCACCAGAAGTCTTTCTTCACATGTTCTCCCTACATGAGAATCTAGAATGAAATGGTAGTAGCCCATAAGATTGCGAAAGTTGCTCACGAGTTGGGTGTCTCTTTTACTTTTAAGTTTTTCATTTGAGTTGTTGAGTCTTAATTACACGGAGGAAGTGGTAGATACTCAAGAGTTATCACAATGGATTTATATTTTAGTGCCTAATGAAAACAAGAACTAATTTGCAAGTGTAAAGTTATTATATTAGAAGAAGGAAAATAGAGTAAAGTTGTTGGTAATGTCATGAAAGGGAATGAGAGAGCTAGTTGAGGGTTTCTTTGGGCAAAGTCTTACATCTAAGAGGAGTTACTAGAGAGGGTCTCAAGTGAGCATTACAACAAGTATGCGAGAATAGTAGAATAAGTGAAATTGAAAATCGGGGAGTAAGATTTTTAAGTTAAATTTGCCTTTGAAGTTGATAAGATGAGAATTTTATCAAGTGGGCGGTGGCATTTGAACGAGCTTTAATAGTTCTAAAAGAGGCAAGTGGAATTGGGGAAATAACAAAACAATCATTTACTCATGCGCTTTGGGTACAACTTCATAATGTCCCAAATTGGGTGTATAGACCAGCAAATAATCAAAGCATTGGAGAGGCAATTGGTATAGTTGAAGAAGTTGATGTGGACGTGGAAGGAGAGTGCATTGGTTAGTATGCCGAGTAAGTATCTCAATTGATATCACACAACCACTAAAGAAAATTATTTATTTAGAACTTGAAGGTGAAGATGATGTTCCAATTACAGTAGTATATGAGATTGCCATATTTTTTGTACATTGTGGTTTCATTGGGAACTAGTACAAGGAGTGTGACAAATATAAAGGGCGTCAAAAGAAAAAACTTGCTTATAGAGTATCGATGCAGGTGGTTCCTTTATTTGGAAAAAAAAAAAGTTGATCATAACCTATCTTATTTGTTCTATTGGAGCAAGCATGGAACTTCAGATAATTTCGGACAACAAAAATAGCAAGTTAAAAGAGAAAAAAGTGATTGGACTCCCAACAATTGAGTCTCCATTTCATTCTCAATAAGTGTTGTTCATCTATTAGATAGTAAATTTTATAATTGAAAAAATTAATATTCTACCCTATACCAGATGAATATAATATCAAATTGAGACTCAATTGCTAGAATTTATAACCTTACTTAAAAAAAAACTTTATAGTATTACCTCATGCCGAAGGACATGCTTAAAGCATGTTTTCTATTAAAATCATTTTTCTTTTAGTTTACATGTGTGCATACAAGTTCAATTTATCCATCAGGAAACATTTGCAAAACTTCAAGGCTACTAAATCAACATTCAACTCATCTAATTAACTGTCTCTTGAATTCTGGCATCAAGTTTAAACTAATTTCATTCTTAACCCGTAAGCGCACACCAATTGAAACTATAGATGCAGCTGGCATTACATTTCTTTTATCCATTGAGTGAAGAAACTTTTGATGTCTCATTCTTTCGCATAAGCATAGTAAATATGGCACAATTGGGCACCACACCCTTTGTGCCCTGAGAATGGTCTATCAAGAAATAAATCATGTGTCTTATCCATTTGCCCCATCATCACAAAGCCCATGAATCATGATGTTATATGTTACAACATTTTGCATTAGGCACATGGGGCAAACTTTGAAACAGTTCCCAAGCAATTTTCGGTTTGCCTACAATTCATCAATGAGGCAAGCAGCGATGAGAAGTTGACACTTCAAGGCTCCAACAATAGCGATACCAAGATGGACGATCTCTAAATATCTTCACGATCAATCAAATTTTTCTAACATAGCCGCAAGTAAACCGTTAACAATCTTGATTCTTCATTGTCATGTGTATGCTTACTTTGGTAGGTTCTAAACTCACAAGCGCAAGCTCAAGTTGTCGATGCTAATAACTCAGTATACAATATATATATAAAGGAAACAAAATCAAAAGCAAAAAAAAACAAAAAAGAAGGATTAATAACAGAAGACTATCATGATCAAGATTTGTTAGCGAAGAATATGAAACAAGAATGGGCCGATATGACGTTCGCATCAAGTATATATGTTTTGATTAATTTTATCTTATCATATTGTCTTGATATTCATATAGAAAAGTTTGGCGCTTTAAAAGATGCCTTGCCAACACGTAGTATAACTAAGACCAACACACACAATCATGGTTCACGAGTCACCATTCAATTGAGTGCCATGTCACTAGGAATGAAAAAAAATCTGGACAATCACTTAGATGTGTAGTATCATTCAAACCAAAAACAAAATCTAGCATGTGCCATGTTGATGCCGAAATCCGGATAGGTTGGTCGGATCTCAGATCCCTGCATCATCATTAAATTTGTTTGGTGGGAAGCTGATGATTAGTTATCACCATGAGTAGAGTTTCTATGAGCAGATGTTCTGTGAGCAGACAACCCATGAGCAGACAATCCATGAGCAGACGATTCATGAGCAGAGAACTCATGAGCAGACGATCTATGAGCAGATAACCCATGAGCGATCCGTGAGCCTGTGAACACCAACATCGAGGTCTTTGGAAGTTTTTTCGGCGAGAACCCTCCGACGCTCAAGTTAGCGATTCGGGTCTTACTTGGAAAAACTCATACCACAATTCATGTGGCTTAATTATGATTGCTTTAAACAAAAAGCTTTTAAGTAAATTTAAAGGAAAAGAATTCAAAATGATCAATCTTAAAGAAATCACAGGCGAAAGAGAAATTTCTCTGTGGTAGAGAGAGAAAAAGGTTCAATGGGTTCAATTGCTTAGAGAGAGAGAGAGAGAGAAAGAGAGAAAAAGAGAGCCCCCCGTTCTTTTCCTTTCCTAGGGTTTTTATAGGAAACTATAGCGGTTTTTTCCCCTCTCCCCTAGAATTCTCAAGAAAACTACTAATTTTCAGCCCACTAAGAATATGGTCCCTAATATTTCGGAGAAAATGTTTTGACTGAATCGTGCTTCCTGGTAACTTCCTGGTCGAGGTGACCAATAACATCCTGGTCGAGGTGATGTGCTCGAGGTCACCACATATTATTCTGGTCGAGGTGACCAATAACATCCTGGTCGAGGTGATGTGCTCGAGGTCACCACATATTATTCTGGTCGAGATGATCTGCTCAACCATTTGCTCACTTTTACTTTGAGGAGAGCACGATAATGTATGAGCAAACACCTTTATCTTGGTCACCTTATTTCATTCCCTAAACACCAGTCCCTTAGTTTCTAGTGTTGACAGTGAAACGAATCAAGACTGTAAACTTTACTGGTCTGCTCGCCTTCGCTTGGTTGAGCAGATCCTGTCATGCTTGGCTTCCTGTCTCGCCATAAAACAAGCTTTGAGACTTTGGAGCCTTTGCCTAGAAACTTTTTGAAAGTTTGGTTTGCTTCGCTTCGCTTGGTCGGCGGACCCCTGCACGCGGTCTCGCCATAAGCAGACTTTTTGTGAGCCTTTTGCATGCCTTAGAAATTTTTCGCGCTCATTTTCTCTGGCATCGCCATGTGGCTTTGAGACTTGGTGAGCCTTTGCATGCCTTAGTATTAATTTCAATGCCTTCTTTTGGTAGCAGCATCTGGTGCAGACTTGGTCTCGCCATAAGACAAGTTTTGAGACTTGGCGAGCCTTTGCATGCCTTAGTAAATTCTTGATGCTTGGGATTACGCCGCGCTCGTGGTCGAAAGCAGATCGCACGCTGGCGGTCTCGCCATAAACAGGCTTTGAGACCTGGTGAGCCTTTGCATGCCTTAGTAAATTCTTGATACTTGGGATTCGCGCCTCGTGGTCGCGGATCGCACGCGCTTTGGTCTCGCCATAAACAGGATTTCAGAATTTGGTTAGCCTTTGCATGCCTTAGGAATTTTACCGCCCGGCAGGATCCTAGCACGCGGTCTCGCCATAAGACATGTTTTGAGACAGTGAGCCTTTACATGCCTTAGTAAATTCTTGATGCTTAGTAAATTCTTCGGGATTCGCCACCTTCGCGCGGTCGAGCAGATCCCGGCACGCTTTGCTTCTTGTCTCGCCATAAACAAGCTTTAAGACCTGGTTAGCCTTTGCATGCCTTAGTAAATTCTTCAATTTAGCAGATGCTTGGCTTCTGGTCTCGCCATAAACAGTCTTTGAGTTTGCTCAGATGCCTTAGGAATTTTTCGCTGGTATCCTAGCACGGCTTGGTCTCGCCATAAACAGGTTTTGAGACTTGGTGAGCCTTTACATGCCTTAGTAAATTCTTCAATGCTTGGGATTACGCCTTCGTGGTCGAAGATCGCGCACGCTGGTCTCGCCATAAAGCTTTGAGACTTGGTGACCCTGCATGCCTTAGTAAATTCTTGATGGGATTTCGCTCGTGGTCAGCAGATCCCGCACGCCTGGTCTCGCCATAAAGGCTTTGAGACTTGGTGAGCCTCATGCACTAGTAAATTCTTCAATGTTTGGGATTTCGCCGTGGTCGAGCGAGATCCTGCATCGTCTCGCCATAACAGGCTTTGAGACTCAAAGTGAGCCTTTGCACTAGTAAATTCTTGATTTGGGATTCTCGCTCGTGGTCGGCAGATCCTGCACGCGCTTCGCCATAAGACAGGCTTTGAGACTTGGTGAGCCTTTTGCATGCCTTAGTAACTTTTTGGAACTTTGGTGGTCTGCTCACCTTCGCTTGGTCGAGCAGATCCTGGCATGCTTGGCTTCTGGTCTCGTCATAAAACAGGCTTTGAGACTTTGGAGCCTTTGCACGCCTTATTAGTAAACTTTGATTGGTTTCTCAACGCTAGCCTAGCTTTCTTTTCTTAAATCATTCTCATATTGAGTAACTTTCAAGAAATCAAGTTAACTAAGTTATACCGTCAGCCCTAATATGAGCACAATCAATTTAATGAATATAAGGTATCCTCATCTCACATAGCAGGATTTAGAGAAATAATTAAATTTTCATGAAAAAATTGCTTGTAAATAAAAATTTAACTTCTGACCTGTTCTGATTTCTACAAACGTGTGCCTTCAATGTGCTCTCATTTAAGGTTTTTGCTACCTTGTTTAAGCAAGCTCATCCATTTATGCACTGTAACATTCTGATTTGCTTCGACTAGATGAAAATTGATAGAGATAAAAATTTGGCTTCTCGTTCGAGTCCCCACAGACAGCGCCAAATGTTGATGCCGAAATCCGGATAGGTTGGTCAGATCTCAGATCCCTGCATCATCATTAAATTTGTTTGGTGGGAAGCTGATGATTAGTTAGCACCATGAGCAGAGTTTCTAAGCGAGATGTTAAGTGACAACCCATGAGTAGACAATGAGCATGATCCATGAGCAGAGAACTCCAGGCGATCTATGAGCGAGATAACCCATGAAAGCCGGTGATCCATGCAGCAGATCAAACACAACGATCGGAAAGGTCTGGGAAGTTTTTTCGAGAACCCTCCGACGCTCAAGTCAGCGATTCGAGTCTTACTTGGAAAAACCCATACCACAATTCATGTGGCTTAATTATGATTGCTTAAACAAAAAGCTTTTAAGTAAATTTAAAGGAAAAGAATTCAAAATGATCAATCTTAAAGAAATCATGAAAGAGAAATTTCTACGTGGTAGAGAGAAAAAGGTTCGATGGGTTCAATTGAGAGAGAGAGAAAGAGAGAAAAGAGAGTTCTTTTCCTTTCCAGGGTTTTATAGGAAACTATAGCGGTTTTCCCTCTCCCTGTAATTCTCAAGAAACTACTAATTTTCCACCAAGAATATGGTCCCTAATATTTTAGAAAATGTTTGGTGAATCGCTTGGTAACTTCCGGTCAATAACATGGTCGGTGATGTGCTCGAGGTCACCACATACTTATTCCTTTCGAGGTGATGCTTGTCGCCACATATTATTTTGATCTGCTTCAACCATTCGCTTTCACTTTTATTTTGAGGAAGACGATAATGAAAGAAACACCTTTATTTTGGTCACCCTATTTCATTCCCTAAACATGCCATGCCAAAACAAAATGTCTCTACAAGTTTATATTTGACAATAGACAGGAACCAAAGAAGCAGAGAAGACAAGCTGTGCTATTAATTATTAACAGAAATAAAAGATGAGCACAGACTGAAAAACCTGATAACATAATCAATTCGGCACCAATTCCCGTTACAGTTGGTAATCTCATATATTCTAAATGCAAACTAGTTCAACTACAAGTTCCAATATCAAAGACAATCAATTTAACTAACCGAAAGTTTCAGCATAAACCTGCACCCTCGCAAGAGAAAAATGAAATGCCATTTTATCTATTTAGAGAAGAAAAAGAGGTCTAAGAGGACGAGCCTAAAAATTTTGCACTTGCAGGTAATGAGAAAGAGGCATATGGATTAAATGATAAAAAAGTAATTTTACAACAAAAAGTTGCCAGAATTATTTGAAACTTATCCGATGAAACAAAGAGTTGGCCATGTCTGCAAACAGAATCCATGAACAGAACCTGGGAACATGCCAACAATACACAACACTCCTTCACACGTTGTAATAAGAATGGGATTCTCCAGATCTGCTTTTAAAGCAGAAGAGACATGCTACTAAATCAAAGATTCAACCCGTCTGCTTAGTTTTGTCTCTTGAATTGTGGAATCGAATTTAAACCAATTTCATTCTTTACAAGTAATTCCACAAAAATTTGAATCATTATTCTGGATGTTCTCTTTAATCCATCAGTGAGCCGCCAGGCAATCGGCAGGGCTTTCCGGCCAGGCCAAACAAAGAAAGTTTATGCATATAGACTGGTTGCTGCTGAGTCTCCTAAAGAGGAAGATCATGCCACTTGCCTGATGAAGGAACTGATCTCAAGGATCTGGTTTGAATGGAATGAGTACTATGGTTATAAAATTTTCAAGTGGAGGCTTTTGATGTGAACGATTGTGGTGATCTCTTCTCAGAAAGTCAGCTCTTAAAGGGAGATGTACGAGTTTTGCGCTGAAGGTTGGTTAGTTTTCATTTATCATCTGTCTCAGTTGAGTTCCTCAATACGGTTTCATCTATTCTGTTTTAACCCCTATATCTGTATACTTTTCAGGGAGATGAAAGCATTTAGGATTGAAGCAATGGCACGGCAATAGCAATCTCTCACTTTCTATCCAAATCTGACTGACTGGTGATCCTAATCTCTCACTTTCTGGTTGATCATCTTGGGCGTACGTTATCCATTTTACATTTTCCGAGTCGGTTGTATAGCATCCTTCCTTACAGTAGGGACATTTTAATCGGTAATTTCACCAAGTTTTTAAATATTGACTTCTGAAGGCCGGGCAGCCAAATATTGACTTCTGAAGTTCATATAAATATTGACTTCTGAACCCTTAGTATAATTTCTCCTCAAAAGTTCATATAATTTCTCCTCAAAAGTTCATATAAATATTGACTTCTGAAGGCCGGGCAGCCAAAAGCAGCCCAAGTTTTGAATTGTGTTTCTAGTTGATCATCTTGGGCGTACGTTATCCATTTTACATTTTCCGAGTCAGTTGTATAGCATCCTTCCTCACAGTAGGGACATTTTAATCGGTTAAGTCTGCGTCGTGTTTCAAGCAATTTTTTTCACATTGTTTGAAGATTTCTTGATTGGGATAAATGTCTGTGTGCAGGTGAGGGTAAATCATTTCACAGAAGAGTCATAAGCCTAGGTCCTAGCAGCATAGAGAATGAATCATTTCACAGAAGAGACATACACTGGAGGTTTACAAGAAGTTAAATAAAAATGCTTAGAATTTATATAAGGTTTTTCAATTATACATACTAGCAGCCCTCAAAGGTGATTATGGAAAGAGTACATCAAGGGTAAAATATGCTGTGAATTCAAAGCACAAATGACAATCAAGCACCAATAAAGTGACAAGGTGCAACTAATTCATTAGCTCCCAAAGTGATCGATCATTAAGAGGGAACAAGACAAAGGGTGATTTTACAGTTTCTTGTGGCCATTCAAAGGAAGGACTATAGAAAATAACAAGTTGAAAAACATGATACCATATTTAATTTGGCATCAACAACCATGTAGAGTTGGTGATCACATATGCTAGCTCGTCCTGATCAGGATCTGTATTATGAATGAGACTCTCCAGATCACAAGAACAATCAGGATCCATTAACAGTGCCATAGAGAACATGGTGTCACCAGGCGACATGTCCTTTTGTAACATGCTGCAACAACTTGACATTTGACTCATCAACTTCCCCCTGCTGCTCTTGAACAGGAAATGACGGAAGTGAGTTCAGACTAATTTCATTCTTTACAAGTCCACAACGATTGAAACTATAGATGCATCTGGCATTACTTTTTTGAGAGGAACCAATGAAGCTGCGAAGACAAGCTGTGCTATTAATTGTTAACAGAAATAAATGATGAACACTGATTGGAAAACCTGATGACATAATTAATTTGGCATCAATTCCCATTACAGTTGGTAATCTCATATACTCGAACTACAAATCAGTTCAACTGGAAGTTCCCTATATCAAAGACAGCCAATTTAACTAACAGAAAGTTTAAACATAAACGTTGTACCCTCACAGGAGGGAAATAAAATGCCATTTTATTTAGAGCAGAAAAAGAGGCCATACAGGAAAAGCCTAAAAAATTTGCACTTCCAGCTAATGAGAAGGATGTGCTATAGAAGAAAAACTCATGAATTGAATAATAAAAAAGTTATTTTACAACATAAAGTTGAAAGACTTTAAAACTTATCTGTTGAACAAGAAGTTAGCCATGTCTGCAAACAGAATCCATGGACAGAACCTAGGAACATGCCAACATTAGACAACACTCCTTTACATGTTGTAATAAGAATGGGATTCTCCAGATCCAGATTTTAGGCAGAAAAAAACATGCAAGTAATCAGCATTAAACTCATTGACTCTTGAATTGTGGAATCGAGTTTAAGCTAATTTCATTCTTTACAAGCAAGTCCACAACAATTGAAAGTATAGATGCGTCTGGCATTACATTTCTCTTATCCATTCTGTGAAGGAGTTCAATAACTTTTGATGTCTCATTATTGCGGATGAAACCCAGCATAATCGTATTAAATATGACACAATCGGGTTCCACACCTTTTGCTTCCATATCAAGAAACAAATCATGTGCCTTGTCCATTTGCCCATCATTACAAAGCCCATGGATCATGATGTTATATGTTACAACATTTGGCAATAGGCCTACACGAGACAAACTTTGAAACAGTTCCCAAGCAGTTTCCAGTTTGCCTATTTTACACAATCCATCAATGAGGCAGCTGTAGGATATGATATCAAGTTCATACTTGCTATTTCTTATAGCACGGAATAATTCCAGTGCCTCTAGAACAAAACCATTCTTGCAGAGCCCGTCAATAAAGGTATTGTATATATATGTATCGGCTGCCACATCATTATGCTGCATCTCATCAAACAGTTTTAAAGCATGCTCAACCTGGTGTACTTCAAAAAGGCCAAGAAACAAGGTGCTATATGTAACAACTGTTGGCCTAATTCCTTTAGACAGCATTTTCCTATAAAGATTTAAAGCTTCCTCTACATCCTTAGTCTTGCAGTACCCATTTATTAATGTGGTGTAACTAACAACATCATGCATGCACCCGTTACTCTCCATAGAAACAAATAGTTCCTTTGCACGATTAACTCTACCCGTCAAGCAAAACCCATCCATTAATGTGTTATAGACAAAAGTGTTTGGACGCACACCAATCTGAATCATCAGGTCCAACAACCTACTTGCTTCTTCCATCTTCCCATTCTTGCAGAGCTCATCCATGATCACACTGAAAGTCACAACATTAGAGTGCACACCTTGGTCCATCATCTTAATAAACAAACGTTTAGCCTCATTCCAATCATCAGCATGAGAGAAACAGTGAATCAAAGAGTTATAAGTAACCACATTGGGGTTAATATTCTCATCCTTCATCTGCAGAAACAGTTCCATGGCCTTGTCCACGAAACCTTCCTTACAAAGACCATCGATGATAGTGTTGTATGTAACAGTGTCTGGCTTACAAACGACACCAAATTCCCCATTTCCATTAGCCATCTCTTCAAATAAATTTAGAGCAACAATTGTATGGCCAGTTCGACACAATCCATTAATCAAAGTATTGTATGTAAAAACATCAGGCTCACAACCAAACACTCTTAAGTTTTGTAAACAATGCGGCGGCCTCCATGATTCTACTATCCGCACACAAACCTTTAATCAAAGAAGTAAAGGTCACAGCATCTGGAGTAAAACAAGACCTGATGATTCTCCCAAGAACAACAAAACCATGAGAAACTCTACCCATTTTGCAAAAGCAGTTAATCAAAATACTGTGAGTATAAAGATCTGGAAACAACCCAGTTGAATTGAGTCTCTTAAAGAGTGAAAGGAGAGTATCATAATGTTTATTCTTAGCAAGACAACCAAACAAAATATTGAAGGAAGTGAGAGGAGGCGGAGAAGGGTGCATACGGAGCATGTAATCAAAGATACACAAGGCTTCATTAGGAGTAATAAGATTAATATCACCTTGACCTGATGATTTGCACCTTTCTTTGAGGAATTTTTCGAGTGAGGCTCGGTCTTTGACTGTCAGTAGTATCGACTCCTTCAGTTTAGCTGTTGTAGTCGGATATGAGGGTTCATTTTCCGAAATTGAAGATGTGGGTTTTCTGGTATGAGGGAACGAAGATGAGAAATTATATCTAAGAGCTGATACTGAAATTGAAGTAAAATGAAATGGACGAGTTGTGGATACGAAAGCCATTAGAGAGCTTTTGATTATTTGGGGTTGAAGAAGAAGAAAAAAAGAATTACCGATACAGAAGGTATTAACAATACCTTGATAATCCCGTTAATTTTACGAGTAGGTATTAACAATATGATGTCTCACTGTTTGTCTGATGGGCTCATAATTATTAGATTTTATTGTTTCTAATTTGAGTGGGGAAATTTATTCAGTTGGCTAAAAACCTAAGCTCTTGCGAGGCTTGTTTTATTATCAAAAACAAAAAACAAACAAAAATTATTCAGTTGGCGTACAAATTGTAAATTAATGTTTCAATTTTCTCACGTTATCCTCCTGCTTAAACATAGGTCTACACAAGATTTCATGTTTAAATAGGTTAAATGTGCCATGATTATTAAATAATTTTAAGTCATAAATATTTAGGTGGCATATGTTTCTTGTCTAAAATCTAAATATGTGTGAATTAGTCTGAATTTTGAGTAGAACTGAATGTTTAAATCTTAATTATATGTTTGTTTTTTTTATCTGAATCGTTAAAAATAAATATTAAGTTGTTTATCTTTTAACTTAAAAAAAATCTAAAAATTAGTATTTCTAAATTTGTGCCCTAATATATTGTAAATGTTAATCAAATAATAAACATTTCAAAGAACATATAAAAGATAATATATCATCATAAAATAAATCATTTTCAATTGAACACAACCTTTTAATATTCTAAATTAGTATATGTCAATCAATTTTATTATAATTTATGATGTTTTTATACTAAGAATAGTCATAAAAAAATTATGAAGATAAATAATTCTAATCTGAAGAAAATAAGATGGTAAAAATAGTAATAGTCTACCACTATATTATCATAAGTTATAGAGATGAGTAATAATACTAATTATTAAATTTTATTCGGGTAACGATGAAAATTAATTAATTAGATAGAGATATTTTAGAAAATATCTTTTAATAATATTATTCATACTTTTTAGATTAAGTAAAAAGCTAAAAAGTTTGGGATAATAATTTAATGAATGAAAATTTTTCGTTAAGTTGAAAAAACAAACAACTACTTAGTTTTTATTTATATTAACAACAAATTAATATATATGAGGTTCTACTTAATAAAGAGAGAACCTGAGGTAATAAAACTGTTAAGAGAGAACTAGAAATAAGGTGCTTTTGGATTATCGGAAAAGGTGAAAAACCTTCACCAAACCATTTGGATGTTATTTGGAAGCTTGCTTTATCAAAAAAAGTTTTAGATGAAAATTTTCTCTTGGTGAGCAGCTAAAGACCTATTTTCAACAGCTAAAGATTTGAAAATTAACAAAAAAATGTTTCAGTATCCTAGATGTTAAAATTGCTATAGTAACATGGAGGACATATTTCAGAGAGTAAGATGGGGTGGAAATTTTGGCGAAATTCCCAGTTGGCAGTCAAATTTAAAGAGGAAATTTAGTAGACAAGGCCTTTCTAAAATTTAGAGAAAGGAAACAAATGCATTTAAGTAAGGAATTATGCAATACGGAGTTATAAGAGGTATGCATATTTGAGACTTGTCTAAAGTAATAAATTCATTTTATGAACTAATTATTGGACCATTTACGGATTAAGGGCATCTTTAAGAAGAAGAACATTATCAAGAGTCTTTTGATAATTCAAGGATAGTGCAATTACAAAATTTAAAAATCTCAAGAAGTTTTTTGATAATCACATGATATGGAATTATAAAGAAAAGGATCCGAGTTGCCTACGACATATGTATTTTATACAATTTTTTTTAATTATTGATTAGATTACTGTCGGTGCATGTTTCAAATGTTTAATACCGTCCGCACGTTATACAAATTCACAAATTGTACCCAAAAATTTTTTTTTCACCAATAACAAAAAGTGCAGCTGATGGTACCTATAGGAACCAACATGATCACCCAGCACCTACACATAAAGAAATCATGCAAAGTCCGGAGAGTCCTTTTAAAACCCCATTAATTTAGTTATTTATGATTTTAAGAATTTATTTGGAGATGTAGTAGAGGAGCTATGATTTTAAAGTGTTTGGTAAATATATAGTTTAAAATTTTATTTATTTGATAAAGAACTTATATTATTTTAAGTACTTAAAATAGTTTAATATGCAATTCGATGCTAAAAAGATAGAATTACCCTTACAAAATGACCATAGTTTTTATTTGTATTTGTTTCTATTTTGTCATTTAGTAAGGATAATTCTATCTTTTTAGTAGACAACTAATACAAATTATAAAATTAAAGTAAAAAACTAAACAAATTAAATCTTCTTAGTATTTTTTAATATAAAATAAACTTAGGGTAGATGGCTGATAATTTACTACACTATAATAAAAAAAAAAAAACCTTGTTTTCATATAGGACCCACTCACTATAAAATTTATAATTGGTCGATTTAGATCTCATTTCTAATTTTTGTAATGTGGAAAGAAGATCTAGTAGAGACTTTCTTATATAACAAATTTGTATGACATGTCCCGAAGCTTTTTGTAAAACTTGTTCCTAATATTGCTAATTTATTCTTGAAATTACTTAGATCTTATTTTCAAATTTTTGTAATGCAAAAAAAAAAAAAAAAAAAAAACTAGTGTGATACTCTTATATCACTACAAAAAAATTATTTAATATTACAATACCACATTCTTTTTAAATACTTTTTTGTGTGAAACAATCTCCATTCAACAACTATCTTTCAGATCATAAATATTTAGTGTTTGTTATATTAACAAATATATAATATATACAAGGATTTTACTTAAAAATCATCCTAAAGTGATAGGACTCTTAAGAGAGAATCGAATTAAAGTGCTTCTAAATTACCGGAATAGATGAAAGCTTTTTCACCAAATCATTTGCAATGTTATTTGGAAGCTTGCCTTGCCCCAAAAGTATTAGGTGATTTCTTTCTTTTTTTTTTTTTTGGAGAGCAACCAAAACGTACTTCGGTGAAAATCTATGGAATAAACAAAACGCTAACTGCAAGTAGATAAGGGTGTAGAACCCAAGTCGCGTTGGGAAATTAGAAGATAAGGTGCATAGGTTAGCACGAATTATTGAAGAAGTATAGGATTGAAAGAGCACTGAGCTGGAGAATAATTATGGATAATGAATCTTACTCTCAGCAAAAATCATGAGCACAACAATATCAAGGGATTAGTTTTAAACCTCAAATATTTCAGAAAGAGTGACCCTTTATGCATATAGAACGATTTAATGAGATGACTAGAAAACATGGTTTGACACCACTACAGTGGTGTGGAGTGTTTCCATTGATAATAGAATAGCATGCACATGATTGGTATCGCAAATTGCCATAGGGAAGCATCAGAACTTCTGATCAATTGCATTGAGACTTTGCTGAACATTTTTTAGGAGCAATAACACCAGAGGATGACATGATAGAGCCAATGAGGCTTGAGTAAGAAGAAAATCAAACTCTAAGAGATTTTTCAAGAGATATCACCAAGCAATCCTTGACCATGGAGCTTTCAATCATCTTCAGGCCTTGAAGGGATTAAAAGAGGGAGTAAAGATAGGGCAATTGTGGTATAACTTAAGGAACCCAATAATAAACTCTTATTCGGCTGCTTATGACTAGGTGAAGGTTGATATTGAAATCGAGGAGGAAAAAGCAGCAAGAGTTAGAGACGAGTAACTTGAGGAGTTAAAACGAAATGAAAGGAGAGCTAAAAAATAAGTGGACTAGTTAGGCATCATGACAAACCATCAGCGAGTATAGCAGTCATAATAAGGACGGCTATTTATTCCCATAAGGGTCAGCATCAGATTAGATTTAGATTGATTGGATTTGATTCAATCCAAACATATTCAAATTGAATATGGACTATTGTTGTAATTTGATTAAATAGAAACAACCCAATCCGATGAGATTATAATCGGATCAAATCTAATTTGGATGTAATTCGACAATTTGACTAGTGAAGTTTGTAATGTGTAAACCTAACTTGTTTTCCCCAAAATCCCAAACCTAAGCAGTCGTAAGTTACTCAAGTAATTTTCTCATCAAAAGACCAGAGATCACCTTATGAGAAAATTGAGAAAATTGGCAAATGATTTTGAAGAGTAGAAGAGGAAGAATTGCGTAAGCTTATGAGAAAATTGGAAAATGAATATGAAATTTTTTTATTAGTTTTGGTATTAGTTGTTTTTGTGCAAAAACGCTCTTTTCTTCTCTAATACATGATTTCTCTTTTTCTAGCTTACATCTACTCTTTTTCCTTTTCTTTAGAAATTCTATTTGCTTATTATGTTGTTTAAATTATGGTTTCTTTTCATTTTGTTTGGAAAAATATGAATTATTATGATAATTTTCAGTGATATGCACCACAATTGTAATGTAAATGACTTATTTTTCTTCTATCTATGTAGTTGAATATCAAAATTGAATGTTTATTACAGAGATATACAAATTATGTCTTATCCATTGAGTATAGTGACCTGTAAATTAAAATTAAATTTGAGATTTACCAAACCGATCCAAATCTAACTTAAGCCAAATTATTCATCCGATCCAAATATATTCATATTAGATTCAAGTTCGAGTGCATTCAGATGAGTTTTTTTAGTCAATCCGAAAAATTTAATATCTGATCAAATTAATCCGAATCCAATCTAAATTCGATTTTGGCCACTCTTATCTCCCATACTATGTAAAAAGAAATTAACCCCACCCCTCTCGAAATAGAGCTACTTGAAATGATATAACTAGTTGATAGCCATCCTCACTATAATGATCCAAGTTAACCCAACTCAAAATACAAGGTCAACTAAACCAAAACCAAAACCTACCTTCATTAGTCCTTACTTGCCAAAATTTCCTAAGAGATAGGATAATGTTGATGAATAATACCCATGGCCACACCAAACCACAGTGTCACGACTTAAAAAAACAAGTAGAAGTTCTGGTAAGAAATTATTATTTGAATAAGTATATTGACAGTTCTTATCCAATGACAGATCAACAGTGCATACAACAAAAAAGAATACTGGTGATATGATTTTTGAAGAACCAGTAGCTAGAGTTATTGTAAGAGGGCTAACTCTAGTAAATAACTCTAACAAAGCCTAAAAGTACTACAAAAGGTATGCAATAACAAGTCATGATATTCTCTTCAATGCTTCATTGACAAAATGAGCAAGAACCAAGCAAGTTCCAACCATTTGGACATAATACGATGAGGAATGGATACTATACTTGCATGAAGATGTTTTGGTGTTAAAAGCTAATGTAATGAGCAAAGAATTCATAAGAATCCTTATAGATTTGTGCAACTTGAAGTTAGAGCATTGATAACTCTATGAAATAAGATTATCATGATACTTTTAGACTTAAATCAAGATTACTTAGAGGGTAATTGATGTGTTTTAGTGCATTTAATGATAGTTTACATTAACATTCATTTTAGTTTAAGTTTAATAAAATTTGCTTGATTTCTAATAATTGTGTCTTTAAAACATATGCATAATTGTAGGTAACCCGAAGTTAAATTTTCATGGGAAGGATGTTGTAGCAATGGGTTTGCAAAAAGGACAAAAGAATACAGCTATAGAAGAATTGGAGTAAATTTGGAACAGTGCATATACTGTAGCTATTGCTATAGCAAACCGTGATGTAGCAATCCGGGAACAATAACGGAGAAGATTTCGCGCAAGATACTTAACGGATTGCAATCTGCAATTTCCTAATCGGGAAGATGCGCGCTCTGAACTTCCGTTTACCCTAATTTTGGACTATAACAGAGGCACATGTACAAAAGAAAAAAGGAGGCCTTCAACCAAGATCATAAATAGAAAAGAAACAAGGAAAAATAGATTTCAAGAGCAAGAATCAAGACTGCATCGGTGGAGAAGTTTGCTGGAATCAATTGGAATTCAGTCTTTCTTATTCTTATTTTGATTTATTTTTATTCTTTGACATGAGAATGTATTTACCGGCTGAAACTTTTTTGTTTAGTTTCGTTTTGAAAATCATGAAATAATATTCCTTGTGGTTGAGTGATAAACAACTTTAATGGCTCCTTAACTGAATTTATATGTTGCTGTATGCAGAGACGGATATAGCATGGGACGAGCTGGGGCACATGCCCCTGCTGGCTTTTAATTTTTTTTTTTTTATAATTATACTAAAAATTTGTATTTTATTTGTTATTTATGAAAAATACCCCAGCTGAATTGTAAAATTTGAAACTAACTCTAGTAATTTTAAAATATTTCATATTGTCCCTAGTTTAAATTTCTAATTATAAATAATTTAATTAGTTATTAACATTTCATGAAACTCGATTAAAGACACAAGAAAAAATATTAAAATGAAAAACAATCACAACAAAATGTTAGTAAAATGGTTAATGGACCAGTCTTTAATCGTTTTGTTTTCTATTCAAGCAAAATCAAATAGTTGGTCTTTCGACATTGAACCATAAGTTGTAAGTCTACCCAATTCTAATTTTTAATTTTCTGATTAATCTTTTGTCTAGTTTTAAAATCTAGAATTTTATCTAGCATTCATTTTGTTTTGTGTGTTGCAATATATAAATATTTTTTGTTATTATTAAAAGATTTTAAGAGCAAATTAAGTTATAACCTAGTCTTGTGTATTGAAAAATATATATTTGCTTATATTGATAATGCATTATTTTCAACTCATAAAATCTCATTGAGGAGTTTTCAATGAGAACAATTATACTAAGTAAATTTATTATCAATGAATATTATAGTTGTAATGTTATATATTGCCATCTAAATTTTTAGAAGTGTATTATATTTTAATAGCGTTTTAATTAGATGCATGCAGAGACACTCTATAAGGAGCACGATTGTACATGTGGCAAGCTCCTATTTGGAGTTTGTGGGGCCCACACTTACCACACGAGCAATCGCGCATTCGAGTCATTTTTTATTTTAAATGTGCCCCAACTCTATCAAAATCAAGGCTACGTCCATGGCTGCATGTTTGTTATAACATTTTGTTGTGATAGTATTTATTTAAAGTCATTATTTTGGCTGACCACCCATTTAATGGTACAAGCTAGGAAAGAGCCACAAAATGGCCTATCTTAGTAGAACATATCAAAACAATATTTAGTTTTAGATTGGGTTCCTAGATTGAGTTCAACTTGATTCCAAAAAGGGTCATACTTAATGTAAAATTAGTGATGAACTAGATATAGGGATTCACCTTATAGGGTAAATAGAACCCAAATGTGTAATGTTATATATTATGTTGGCATAACAATTAGTCATTGTTAGGTTGCATATAGATATAAGACATCCAACATGCGACAGCTAATGATGCATGATGATTCTGCCCAGTGCTGTAGCAGATGCTGCAGCAACTGAATCGAAATTTGTAAGAAATAGTCAATTCCATTAAGAGAGTTTAGTTACTCAACTACTTCATTCATATTGATTTTATTTTTGTGTTTGACCTGAGAGTTTGCTTTTCTGCATATTTACTTATTGCATTTTATTAGGTAGCTTATTAGTTTAATTGATCAATTTACTTTCACTTCAAGTAGAATTGTTAAGGTTGCTGTAGTAATTTCCGTAACATCAACCCCTGTGGAGATGATGTTGAATACTTATCATTATATTACTTGTTGTGTACACTTACACATTGACACCCATAGCATTTGAATTTTTACCCAACAAGCACACCAACAGTTCTTTAAAAGGATATAGAAGAGGAAAATTAATGCCTAGAGCTGCTAGTAACGATCGGCTCCAGACCATTTGAAAAGACCATCATGCTGGATTTTTTATAATAGTCGAGGAAGACAGCCCATATCAAATAATTTTTGGAAGACCCTTTATGAGGATTTGCAAGTCCATGATGTCTAACCATTACATGGCACTCAAAGAATGAGTAAATAGTGTGGCGAAAGTTGTAAAGGGTGACTAGAGAATTGTTAGGTGCTATTATGTGTTCGCGACTAAAGAAGCCACGTAGATAACTTGACACTTAAAGAGATTTCAAGAAAGGGAGATAAAAACCAGTTGAAAATCTCAAGGCAGTCATAGTAAAGTCAAGCTAGCATGAAAATTTTTTAAAGATTGGGTCGAGATTAGGGAAGTAAAATGATGAGATTGAGGACAAAACTATCACAAGCACGTGGGATGAGATATATTCAGATCCTATTCAAGTTATTGTCGGACCTGTCACTAGAGCTCGAACAAACAAATTTAAAGAAGCGTTTAATGGGTTTATTCAAGTAATTGAGGCTCAATCAAATTTATGGAGGCCTATTGAAGGAATTGCACGTGATAAATGCATGATTACGGCTCTTAAAGTTTCCAAATAATCACTTCCATAAAATAGGAAGTTGGCTTGCACATTACGGCGGGAAAATATCTTATTTTTCTTTTTCAGATACTTTTCCATTTGAAAAATATACTACTTTTCTTTTTGAATACTTTCCGTTTACGGATGAAATTTGGTGGAGAAACAATAAGTTATTTCTCTTTTAATTGTTGAGTTTTTATTTTAATTGGTGTAATTTATTTAAACCGATTAGGATTATGATTTCATTTAGATTCTTTCCTATTTACTTAGATTATAATTTTGACTCGATTTAGATTCTTTCCTACTTGCTTTGATTAGGATTTTGATTTAATTAAAATTCTTTTCTTATTTGCATTAGATTAGGATTCCGATTTGATTTCGGTTTAGGATTTATTTCTAAAAATTTTGTAACCAATCCTATATAATATACCCACATCTAATAAACAAAGACAAATAAATTTTGATGCAATTGGTGAGAGAGTTAATTCTTTTTTATTCTTAAACAACTCTTTGAATTTATCAAATTTCCGTGTCATTCAAACTCTTAACTTATAATCAAATAATCCATAACTGATTGTAGCATCCTCACATACTAAGGTTCATGCTTTCATTGAACATTGGGTAGCGCTTCTATTTAATCTTGGAGATTAAATTGATTAGGGTTGCGTTAGTTTTTGGATGGGTTCGTATCATAAGGGTGGGAAAATCGGGTTTCGATTCAAGTTGTTTAGGTTTCAATTTGGGCTAAAACTTAATTGGGTTGGAGAAGTCAATCCAATCAGGTTTAGAGAGTAAACCCAAACCAAACTAAATCAAATTTAATTTAGCTCAATTTGGTTTAGGTTTGCATTTTGGATCGATTTAGTTTGAATATTCTTATCTTAATTTTGGTTTAGATTCAATTTCGGTTATAAAGTTCAAATCTCATCCCAGATTAATGTAAAAATATAAACAAATATCAACTACTAAGTATACTCGACATTTCAACAATATAGGTTCTATATTTTTACACGAAAAGCTCCTAAAATGGCTTATTATTTATCCGTGAAAGCCATCTACACCTTAATAATTATCTAAAGTAATAGAAATGTACAAGAGTAAGACAAAGATAGCCATGCCCGATTGAAATACAATATACAAACAACAATTATACAAGAAATACATATGTATTGCATATGATCCTAGAAAACATACTAAATTCAGTTAACAACATCTCTTACGCCATGTCTTATTCATCACCATTAGGAATCGTAAACATAAACTTACATCCTTCCCTTATGCGGCTGATGGCAATTAATGAAGAAGGAGATAGAGACAGCAACAGCCAGATCAAAAGTAAGCGACTCTAGAATGGCTGAAGACGACATTAACTTGAAGCCTAGAACGAGGAACCAAATCAACTCAAGGAAGAAAGAACAGCTAGAAGATGTAATGCTGGTGCGCCAAACGGAATTAATAGCAGCTGCGGCATGGGGGTGTGTAAGCGGCAGTAACGCGAGATCTTTTTTTTCTTTTTTTAAGATCGATTTCATTTTGACATACATAAATTTGCATTTTATGATATATGGCAATATACAAATACAAGAACAATTGGGGTGAAACAAAAAAAAAAAAGAATTTCCTTATTTCCAGCCATCATCCAGCTCCTTGCGAATGAAAGAGTAAAAAAGATTTTATCAAGATATAAGGGAATTTGATTAATAATATATTGAAGCATAGGATTTTTGAAATTCCAGGCGACTTCAAACAGATCATATACTAATTTTCTTTCTCTGAAGATATAGAAGAAAAGAGCCTGTGCACCAATATCTATTATAAAAGGGCCAAGCCATAGCAAGACTTCTTATGTCCTTTCACACCCCTTTAATCTCCTAAAAATTTGACAAAACGATTAAAAACCAATAGGTTCTAAGTTTAAACATGTTCGGATTTTAAAGGGTAAACTAAATCGAACCCAAAATTTATGGCTACCCCTAGGGGGAAGATTTGGAAGCAAAGCTGGTGGAGTTCTTGCAACCACATTTTAATGTGTTTGGCTTGCAGGACAAAGATATGCCAGGCGTCGATGCCAAGGCGGCTTGTCACAAGTTAGCAGTGAGCAGAGATGCGAGACCGATGAAACAAAACAGAAGATGCTTTAACTAGGATAGGTATGACGGCATTAGTAGTGAAGTGGATAAAATTTTACATGCAGGTTTCATCAAGGAGGTAAACAACCCATAGCGGCTTTCGAACGTGACGTTGGTGAAGAAAGTGAACAAGAGGTGGAGAATGTGCATGGATTTCACGGTCCTCAATAAGGTATGCCTCAAAGATAGTTTTTCATTGCCTAAAATAGGCCAGTTGGTCGATTCCACAACTAGACATGGACTTCTCAGCTTTATAGATGCCTTTTTGGATTACAACCATGTACCGATGTTCGATCAGGATGAGGAGCATACTTCTTTTGTTACTAACCAAGGGCTGTATTGTTATAATGTCGTGTTCTTTGGCTTGAAAAATGTATGAGAAACATACTAGAGATTCGTGAATAAGATCTTCAAGCTGCTGATTGGGAACATAATGGAGGCATATAAGGATGGCATTATCACAAAGTCTCACAACTCGAGTGACCACGTGCAGCATTTGAAAGAAACCTTTGGTTTGCTGAGGGAGTACCAGATGAAGTTTAATCCAAAGAAATGTGTATTTGGAGCTAGTTTTAGAAAGTTTTTGAGTTTCATGGTGAGTCACAGAGGCATCGAAGCAAATCCCAAGAAAATTGTATGAGGCATGATAATCGGATAAAAATAGGCAACTCTACCTTATTAGTAAGAAATTACAAAAATATAACAAGTTAAAAAGTTTAATCCTAACAAAAAACTTACCATGAATTCTATTGCTCACTTATGACATAGATGCTGTAGGTGTTGAAGAAAGCAACCGTTAAAAAGCCACCAAGTAGAGCAAAGAGGAACCCATGAAATTGGTAACTATGTTTGCAGAGCTGGATGGTGAAAAACGCATAAACTTGAAAGATACAGCACAAGGTTGCTTGCATTGGCCAGATATACTGGATTCTCCAGTACCTCCACAGCTGAGTTCGACAATATAACAATTCTAATTAGCAAGCCTCATGTTTCTAGTGCTAATTCATATCAACATGCAAATATAATATTTCTCTTAATATGTAATTTTTTTTACTATAAAGTGTAAATGTTTAATCGTTTGCAGCAGCCAAGGTTTTTACATTCTGGTAAGCATGTGAGAAAACGGTGGAAATGTGCCTTAGTAATAGGAAAAATAGACCGACCCAAGACAAAACAAGCAGCAAAGCATGCCACCATGACGGCCTCTCAGGGCAGGTGTATTCCTCCGGAGTCCAGTCTACATAACCTTTCCATGTGTTTAGCTGGTGTAGCCCATCCTACAAAATGACCCAAAGGAAGAGCTGATAAAACATGCCAAGAAACGATTAAGGGAAGAGAAACAAGAGATAAAAGACAAAATCCCACCATTGTAATTTCTAGTTTTAAAACTTTTTGTTGAACTTCGAGTTACAGATCACCTTATGTAGAACATTCATGTTTAACTTTTTAGGCCACCTGAAATCCCACCATTCATATTTAACTCAATAATCGATAATCTATAATGTCTTCTGCCATTGCCGGGTATAGTTGGTTGCGTTTCCGGGCCACCTGAAATTCCTTAATTCCTTTTTCAATCAAATATGTGAATGTGACATTCCAGATAAATTGTTGGTCCATGAGATCTCCAAATTGAGCAGCTAATACCCTAATTAAAGGGTCCTACTAAACGACCATTTACTTCCATATATTGCCACCCTAGGTCTGTAGTAGTTTAATGCCTCAACATGAAGAAATGATTAACATTTCAGTTCAAGAAAACATTCATGAGAAGAAAGGATTAACATTTTATTACTGCAACCAAAAAAAGATTACACAAAAAAAAAAAAAAAAAAAAAAAAAAATGTAGGCCAATCACTATTGTCATGGCAATGTGGCATGGAAACACTACTTTCAAATTTAAGCAAACGCTAAACCAACAGTATGCTTAAATAAATGGTGCAAGTGCGTAAATCAATTTTATCTGGGAAATTTACACCAATAGCCATAAAAATTTTGACTTTTTTCAAAATAACCCCCCAAACAAATTTCTATCAACATTAGCCATAAAAGATCATTTGAGACCAAAATACCCCTCTATCTCATCTCTCCTCCAACACTCTCTTTCACCCATCTCTCCCAAACCGAAGAAACTCCCATCATCGGCGGCAACAAGTAAAAGCTGAACTTAAATCAAGAATCTCCAATTTGTTTGAACTTAAATCAAGAATCTCCAAATTGGCTTCCCAATTCTGCATATCGGAGATGTCACCAGAGATCATATTTATGCTCAAATCCAAGATGTGCAATAGAGAAGAGAATTTAGAGGCCTCCCCAAATACTAAAACTTGGTCAAGTGACTGTCGCACATTTTCTCTTTTTCTTCTGTTTGAAATATGGATTAATCTTCCTCTTTCTCGCTTTACGTCAAACGTGGGTTGCACAGCGGCAGACCCAAGGTAAACATGCTTGACTACCATTATCATATGTATACATCAGTTCTCTCACTCACCAGTCAATTAATTATTTTCAGGATATGAAACAGACCACGACCCACAATCACTAAACCGTTGCAGGAGTTCCAAGTTCTGCCATATCAAAAAGACGGAGGCACCCGAAAAAAAAAGAAAAAAGAAAAACTACAATTTTATACGATGATACAAACAAGCAAGAAACACTCAAAAAAGAAATTATAGCATTCATCAACCTCACTCAATGCAAGTATGCACCACAATCATTCATTTAATAAGAAAAAAAAAAGAAAAGAAAAAGAAACATTCAATTGTGGAGATAATTCACGTAGATTCTCTAACTTCAATCCAAGCTGTTGAACAAATGGGGAAAAAAAATATATTTTCTCACCTGAAACTTCAAACACATTTGCAGGCAGTAAACAATTTTCAGAACATCCAAGTGGATAATGAAAGAAAATGCACCACCCTACATGATAAAGCACATCTTTCACATACTTTTGCTACATGATCCATTCACCTTTTAAAAGAGAGTTGATTGATGAATGAATTAATACACACATAGCACGCATATATAATTAATGCAGATGAAACATTGAGCTCTTGCTATATGAGTTGATCATAAAATGTAACTGGTAACTGATATTAACTGAAACTTAACATCGAACATGTAGAACAGCTGCAACAAGTTCAAGAAACAAGAACAACTAAAAACTACAAACTTAATCAAAGAAATAAAGCATATATCAATTATCAATTGCTTGCTAATTTCAACCTGTCTATGAACATCTAATTGCTAAAAGACATTGCACATCAAAAAAAGAAAATTTACAACTTGGCAGGTCGTCTTTGTACAAATATCATGCAATAGAACAAGAAAAAGAGGGGGAAAAAACAAAAAGCAGGCCATTTTAAAATTCGTCACTAACTTGACGAAGGGAACACATCTTTAACAGCCGATGCAGCAGTCAAGTAATTAAGGGTGTTCCTCAAAGTTTCCTTCTCCCTCTTCAGCCTCGCCGCCGTATCTTCTAACTCAAGCAAAGCTTGTTGCTCTCTGGGCGCACCTTCAAAAGTGCTCCCAACAAAAAGCAGCAGCGTCGGAAATAAATTCTGCGAGATCACAACCTCTTTCTCCGACTTTCCATTCGGCGATTCGACAACCGAATCACGTCCTTCATGTAAGTCTCCGTCATTCGACAAAGGCGTCTAAATCTTCCTCCCCGGCGTCCTCCGCCACGCGACCTGCCGACTTGATCGATTTGCAAACACATCAGAAATCCACCTAAGCCTTGGCTCACATATATGGACTCAACTGCTGCCATTTTCTTCAACTTGTGAGCCTTGATGTATGGCCGGATCCCATTTTTTCGGCATTCTCCTTTGTATGTCAATAGGTCATTATACATCGTTAGAAGTCTTGGAGAATTGCATAACGAAAAACCGGTCGAATTCCATTCAAGCGTGATCCTTTGTGTTTCTTGAATGCAGTTTGGTGTTTCTCCTTTTCGACTTCGGTTTCCGAACATGTGATCATTCTTCATTGTCAAGGCTTGGTGCGACAGGTGCCTGTCGCACCAAGGCATGGTGCGACGGGTTACTGTCGCCGCATAATCTTGACAGTTTGTCGCAAGACTGTCTTCGATTGTAAAGAAGGGTAATTTGGGGAGAAAAGCGTGTGTTTGGCTAATGTTGATAGAAAAAAGTTGAGAGGGTTAATTGTGAAAATAGCAAAAATTATATGGTTATTTTCGTAAATTTCCCATTTTATCTTGTGGTTTTTAGCTGATACAGCGATACTATTGGAATTAATAATGGAATATTTAATTTCTTGGCTTTCCGATTGCCAGCGGATCATATTCCGGAAAGCATATCAGCCCCTCTGTTTGATGTGAAAGTTAAGTTGAAAATGATTTTGTTTTAATTAATATTCTGCCACTCACCAGATTAATGCCATGTCAAGTTGGAATTCAGGATTTATAGCCTCACTCATTAAAAAAAAAAAATTATAGTATTACCTCATGCCAGAGTAGTTGGAGCACATGCTTGAAGCTCGTTTTCTATTAAAATCAATTCAAAACCAGGCTATCCAGACAAACTTTTCTCTATTTAATAAGTATTTCGGTACATATATCATTTTTCTTTTGGTTCACATGTGTGTATTCAAGTTCAATCTATCCAGCGGGAAACGTTTAGCAAACTTCAAGGCTGCAACAATGGCAGAACCAAATAGTTCCTCCGCATAGTAAACTCTACCCGTCAAGCAAAACCCATCCATTAATGTGTTATAGACAGAAGCGTGAATAAATCGTGTACCTCATCCATTTGCCCATCGTTACAAAGCCCATGAATCGTGATGTTATATGTTACAACATTTGGCATTAGGCCTGCACGAGGCAAACTTTGAAACAGTTCCCGAGCAATTTTCAGTTTGCTTATTTTGCACAATCCATCAATGAGGCAGCTGTAGCCGACGACACTAAAGTTCACACTTACCATAGCAGAACCAAGATGGACGATCTTTAAATATCTTCACAATCAGTCAAAATTTTCATAAAGTAGATCAATAACAGAGCAGTAAAATGTAGATAGTGAAAGCACCTTTACACAATTTGCTTTGTAGGCATTTGAAATTTCTTCAAATTCGAGCTTCTTCAAATTCAAGCAGATATGATTCCTGAGAGTGAACTCACCACTGCAACAGCCAATAGGTCTTGAGGCTTATGGCCAAGACTTTACGTGTGGGTTTTTTTTAAAGAAAAAAGAAGACTCATCATGATCAAGATTTGTTAGCAGAAGAATATGAAACAAGAACGAAAGGCGATGACTAAAAATCAAAGGTCCAGCCCTGGCAAGCATATATGCTTTTGATAAATTTTATCTTATCATATTGTCTTCAATCTTCATAGAGAAAAGTTTGTCAGTTTCAAGAAACTTTGTCTTGCCAATACATAGCATAACAAATACGGAAATACCAATACACACAATCACCAGTCCTCATTCAATTGAATGCCATGTAACAAGGAACAAAAAATTTGGGCAATTACTTAGATGTGTAGTATCATTCAGACCACAAACAATCTAGCATTTACCATGCCAAAAAAAAAAAAAAAATTGTCTTTACAAGATTATTTTTTAGAGGAACCAATGAAGCTGAGAAGACGAGCTGTGCTATTAATTGTTAATAGAAATAAATGATGAACGCTGATTGAAAAACCTGATGACATAATTAATTTGGCATTAATTCCCAATACAGTTGGTAATCTCATATACTCGAATTACAAATCAGCTCAACTGGAAGTTCCCTATATCAAAGACAACCAATTTAACTAACAGAAAGTTTAAACATAAACCTTGTACCCTCACAGGAGGGAAATAAAATGCCATTTTATTTAGAGCAGAAAAAGAGGCCATACAGGAAAAGCCTAAAAAATTTGCACTTCCAGCTAATGAGAAGGATGTGTTATAGAAGAAAAACTCATGAATTGAATAATAAAAAAGTTATTTTACAACATAAAGTTCAAAGACTTTAAAACTTTCTGTTGAACAAGAAGTTAGCCATGTCTGCAAACAGAATCCATGGACAGAACCTAGGAACATGCCAACATTAGACAACACTCCTTTACATGTTGTAATAAGAATGGGATCCTCCAGGTTGGGTTTTCAGGCAGAAGAAACATGCGACTAAATCAATATTAAACTCACTTACCTTTGACTCTTGAATTGTGGAATCGAGTTTAAGCTAATTTCATTCTTTACAAGTAAGTCCACAACAATTGAAAGTGTAGATGCGTCTGGCATTACATTTCTCTTATCCATTCTGTGAAGGAGTTCAATAACTTTTGATGTCTCATTATTGCAGATGAAACCCAGCATAATCGTATTAAATATGACACAATCGGGTTCCACACCTTTTGCTTCCATATCAAGAAACAAATCATGTGCCTTGTCCATTTGCCCATCATTACAAAGCCCATGGATCATGATGTTATATGTTACAACATTTGGCAATAGGCCTACACGAGACAAACTTTGAAACAGTTCCCAAGCAGTTTCGAGTCTGCCAGATTTACATAATCCATCAATGAGGCAGTTGTAAGCTCGAATATCTAGTTCACACTTGAGAATTCTCAAAGTACGAAATAGTTCAACTGCCTTTACAATATAACCATTCTTGCAGAGCCCATCAATAAAGGTTCTATATGTCCAGGTATCGCTGCCACGCCATCACACTGCATCTCATCAAACAGCTTGAAAGCACGCTCAACCTGGTGTATTTCAAAAAGGCCAATAAACAAGGAGTTATATATAACAACATCTGGCTTGATTCCTTTAGACAGCATTTCACCATAAAGGCTCCCTCTATTTCCTTACTCTTGCAGTAACCATTTATCAAAATACTGTAACTAAAAACATCATGCATGCACCCATTACTCTCCATAGAAACAAATAGTTCCTTTGCACGATTAACTCTACCCGTCAAGCAAAACCCATCCATTAATGTGTTATAGACAGAAGCATCTGGACGCACACCACGCTGAATCATCAGGTCCAACAACCTACTTGCTTTGTCGATCTTCCCATTCTTGCAGAGCTCGTCCATGATCACATTGAAAGTCACAACATTAGGCTGCACCCCTTGGTCCATCTCAATTAGCAAACACTTGGCCGCATTCCAATCATTAGCATAACAAAAATCACGAATCACAGAGGTATAGGTAACCATGTTAGGGTTAATATTGTTATCCTTCATCTGCAGAAACAGTTCCTTGGCCTTTTCCACAAAACCTTCCTTACAAAGACCATCTATAATAGTAGTGTATGTAACAGTGTTTGGCTTACAAACAACACCAAATTCCCCATTTCCATTAGCCATCTCTTCAAATAAATTTAGAGCAACAATTGTATGGCCAGTTCGACATAATCCATTAATCAAAGTATTATACATAATGACATTAGGCTCACAACCAAACGCTTTAAGTTTCGTAAACAATGCGGCGGCCTCCATGATTCTACTCTCGGCACACAAACCTTTAATCAAAGAAGTAAATGTCACAGCATCTGGAGTAAAACAAGACTTGAGGATCCTCCCAAGAACAACAAAACCATGAGAAACTCGACCCATTTTGCAAAAGCAGTTAATCAAGATATTGCAAGTATAAAGATTTGGAAACAACCCAGTTGAATTGAATCGCTTGAAGAGTGAAAGGACAGTATCATAATGTTTATTCTTAGTAAGACAACCAAACAAAATATTGAAGGAAGAGACATGAGGCGGAGAAGGGTGCATACGGAGCATGTAATCAAAGATACAAAAGGCTTCATTAGGAGTAATAAGATTAATATCACCTTGACCTGATGATTTGCACCTTTCTTTGAGGAATCTTTCGAGTGAGGCTCGGTCTTTGACTGTCAGTCGTAGCGACTCCTTCGGTTTAGCTGTTGTGGTCGGATACGAGGGTTTATTTTCCGAAATTGAAGATGTGGGTTTTCCGATATGAGGGAACGAAGATGAGAAATTACATCTAAGAGCTGATATTGAAATTGAAGTAAAATGAAATGAACGAGTTGCGGATACGACTGCCATTGGAGAGCTTTTGATTATTTGGGGTTAAAGAAGAAGAATAGAATTACCAAAATAGAAGGCTTACTTATACCTAAATTCAAATTCAAATTCAAATTCAGATCGTAAAATTTTTATAACTAAATTCAAATTCGATCCAAACAAGATTAATTTGAATCGGATTCGAGTCAATCCGATATGATGCCCAGCCCTAATTTTCAGGTTTCTTAACCAAAGCATGCAATGAAAAACCTTAGGTGACATCTATTACGAATGCCATACGACATGGCCTGGAGGCTTTTTGTAAAAATTGTTCTAGATATTGCTTATTTATTCTTGAATATACAAACTTTTTGTAATGCGGAAAAAAATTTAGTGTGATATTCTCGTATCAATATAAAAAATTATGAAATCACCACTACTTTAAATTTTTTTTTTTTTTTTCTATGAGATTACCTCTATTCATCACCTATCTTTTTAAGTCATAAATATTTAGTTTTGTTTATATTAACAATAAAGTAACATATATATATTTTTACTTAAGAGAGAACTTAGTGGTAAAGTTGTTAATAGAAAACTAAAAATAAGGTTCTTTTTTATTTTCAAAAGAGTAAAAATTTTCACAATACCATTTGAAATGTTATTTGAAAGTTCAATCGATAATTTCACCAAGTTTCTGCCACTTTTCATGTAAACAACTAAGTTTATGTCGTGATTATGCAAAGAGTACAGCAAGGATAAAATATGCAACTAATTCATTAGCTTCCAAAGTGACGGATCATTAACAAGTTGAAAAACATGATACCATAATTTAATTTGGCATCAACAACCATGTACAGTTGGTGATCACATATGCTAGCTCGTCCTGATCAGGATCTGTAATATGAATGAAACTCTCCAGATCACAAGAACAATCAGAATCCATTAACAGCACCGGAGAGAACATGCTGTCACCAGGCGACATGTCATTTTGCAACATGAAGGAGATGCTGCAGATCAGGAGTTTGGGCTGAAAGCACATGCTGCAACAACTTGACATTTGACTCATCAACTTCCCCCTGTCGCTCTTGGACAGGAAATGACGGAAGTGAGTTCAGACTAATTTCATTCTTTACAAGTAAGTCCACAACGATTGAAACTATAGATGCATCTGGCATCACTTTTTTCTCCCTCATCTTGTGAAGAAGGTCAATAACTTTTGATGGCTCATTGATTTGGCTAAAACCATGGATAAACGTACCAAATGTGATCACATTGGGTGCCACAGCATTTTTTTCCATTTCAATAAATAAATCATGTGCCTTATCCATTCGGCCGTCGTCACAATGCCCATGGATCATGATGTTATATGTTACAGCATCTGCCATTAGGACTCGACGAGGCAAACTACGAAACAATTCACATGCAAACTCAAGTCTGCCAGATTTACATAATCCATCAAAGAGGCAGCTGTTCAATTTATCCAGCAGGAATCGTTTTGCAAACTTCAAGGCTGCAACAATGCCAGAACCAAGATGGACGATCTTTAAGGATCTTCAAAATCAGTCAAATTTTTTCACAACGTAGATTAAAAAAAAAAAATCACCGCATAAAACGCATTGCTTTCAAAAAGAAAATGACGAGTAAACCCTTCCCCTTCTTCATTGTCACTTGCACGCTTACTTTAGCAGGTTCTAAAACCACAAGACAGCAAGCTCAAATTATCAACGCAAGTAAAACTAGAAAAAAAAAGGAAATACAGTCCATAGCAAAAAAGGAAGGGGGGGGGTTGTTACAAAAAAGGGGATTAACTGGCCTGACATAGAACTGTGGCTGGAAATTAAAGAGAATTAATCATATAATTCCAACGCTCTACGGCGCATCTCAAATACATGCTTCGAAGAATTGTCTTCTGGAATAATCAGAAATGCTGTTTGCACAACAGGACCAACTGTAAAACATGGATACTCTGACAAAGTCTGAGTAATGTTGTGTGAGTGATAACAAAAAGGACCTTTCGATCATTTGCTTTGTAGACATTTGCAATTTTTTCAAATTTCCTCGTATTTGAAAGATTTGATTCCAGAGAGTGAACTCACTGCTGCAATAGCCAATAGGCCTTGAGGCTTATGGCCAAGACTTTATATGTGCGTTGTAAAGAAAAGAGGAGACTCATCATGATCAAGATTTGTTAGCATAAGAATATGAAACAAGAATGGAAGGCAGAAAAAAGTTTCTCAGTTTCTACAAACTTTGTCTTGCCAATACATAGTAATATAGTATATAAAATACCAAAACTCACAATCATGATTCATGAGTCACCATTCAATTGAATGCTATGTCACAAGGAATGAAAAACTTTGGACAATTAGTTAGATGTTTTGTATCACTGAAACCAAAAACAATCCAGCATGTCCAGAGCCAAAATGTTAACAGAAATAAAAGATGAACACGTTGAAAAACCTAATGCATAATTAATTTGGCATCAATTCCCATTACAGCCGGCAATCTCATATACTCAAAGTACAAATTAGTTCAACTAGAAGTTCTAGATATCAAAGACAATCAATTTAACTAACAGAAACTTTCAGCATAGACCTAGTAGCCTCACAAACGAAAAACTAGATGCCATTTTATCTATTTAGAGAAGAAAAAGTGGTCACACAGAAAGAGCATAAAAACTTTGCACTTCCAGCTAATGAAAAAGATGCATTATAGACGGAAAACATATGACCTGAATAATAAAAAGTAATTTTACAACAAAAAGTTGCCAGACTTTGAAACTTATCTGATGAGTCATCCATATCTGCAAACAGAATCCGTGAACAGAACCTGGGGACGTGCCATCACTACACAACACTACTTCACGTGTTGTAATAAGAATGGGTTCTCCAGATCCAGATTTTAGGCAGAAAAAAACATGCAAGTAAATCAGCATTCAGCTCATTGACTTACTTGTGTCTCTTGAACTGTGGAATCGAGTTTAAACTAATTTCATTCTTAACAAGCAAGTCCACAACAATTGAGAGTGTAGATGCATCTGGCATTACATTTCTCTTATCCATTCTGTGAAGGAGTTCAATAACTTTTGAGGTCTCATTATTGCGGATGAAACCCAGCATAAGCGTATTAAATATGACAAAATTGGGTTCCAAACCCTTTGCTTCCATATCAAGAAATAAACCATGTGCCTTGTCCATTTGCCCATCATTACAAAGCCCATGGATCATGATGTTATATGTTACAACATTTGCCATTAGGCCTACACGAGGCAAACTACTAAACAGTTCCCACGCAATTTCAAGTCTGCCGTGTTTACATAATCCGTCAATGAGGCAGTTGTAGGATACGATATTAAGTTACTTGAGAACTCTCAAAGTCTGAAATAGTTCAACTACCTCCACAATATAACCATTCTTGCAGAGCCCGTCAATAAAGTTATTATACGTAAAGGTATCAGCTGCCACATGATTACGCCGCATCTCATCCAACAGTTTTAAAGCACGCTCAACCTGGTGTACTTCAAAAAGGCCAAGAAACAAGGTGCTATATGTAACAACTGTTGGCCTAATTCCTTTAGACAGCATTTTCCTATAAAGATTTAAAGCTTCCTCTACATCCTCAGTCTTGCAGTACCCATTTATTAATGTGTTGTAACTAACAACATCATGCATGCACCCGTTACTCTCCATAGAAACAAATAATTCCCTAGCACGATCTATTTTACCAGTTAAGCAATAACCATCAATTAATGTGTTATAAGTAGATGTGTTGGGATTCAATCCTCTCAAAATCATCAATTCTAACAGCCTACTTGCTTTGTCCATCTTCCCATTCTTGCAGAGCTCATCCATGATCACATTGAAAGTCACAACATCAGGCTGTACCCCTTGATCCATCATCTCAATAAACAAATGCTTGGCCTTATTCCAATCATTAGCATAACAAAAACCGCGAATCAAAGAGGTATAAGTAACCGCATCGGGGTTAATATTCTTACCCTTCATCTGCAAAAACAGTTCCTTGGCCTTGTCCACAAAACCTTCCTTACAAAGACCATCTGCAATAGTACTGTATGTAATAGCGTTTGGCTTACAAACAACACCAAATTTCCCATTTCCATTAGCCATCTCTTCAAATAAATTTAGAGCAACAATTGTGTGGCCGGTTCGACACAATCCATTAATCAAAGTGGTGTATGTAAAAACATCAGGCTTACAACCAAACACTGTAAGTTTCGTAAACAATGCGGCGGCCTCCATGATTCTACTCTCCGCACACAAACCTTTAATCAAAGAAGTAAAGGTCACAACATCTGGAGTAAAACAAGACCTGAGGATTATCCCAAGAACAACAAAACCAGGAGAAACTCGACCCATTTTGCAAAAGCAGTTAATCAAGATATTATAAGTATAAAGATCTGGAAACAACCCAGTTGAATTGAGCCTCTTGAAGAGTGAAAGGACAGTATCATAATGTTTATTCTTAGCAAGACAACCAAACAAAATATTGAAGGAAGTGAGAGGAGGCGGAGAAGGGCGCATATTGAGCATGTAATCAAAGATACAAAAGGCTTCATTAGGAGTAATAGTAGTAATATCACCTTCACCGGATGATTTGAACCTTTCTCTGAGGAATTTTTCGAGTGAGGCTCGGTCTTTGACCGTCAGTCGTAGCGACTCCTTCAGTTTAGCTGTTGTGGTCGGATACGAGGGTTCATTTTCCGAAATTGAAGATGTGGGTTTTCCGGTATGAGGGAACGAAGATGAGAAATTACATCTAAGAGCTGATATTGAAATTGAAGTAAAATGAAATGAACGAGTTGTGGATACGAATGCCATTGGAGAGCTTTTGATTATTTGGGGTTAAAGAAGAAGAAAAGAATTACCGAAACAGCTCCTGGTGAAGCCGCCAAGTGGCTTTTAGGATACATTATTTGTCTAATCCGTCCCCAAACCGCATTCTGCTGTTTATTTGGCAAGTAGGATACATTACTCACAATAATGTTATGCTTTTGGGACCGATACAATTTATTCAGTTGAATAAAAGTGACACTTTTTTTTACATTAGCCAACATAAGTCAAAAAATGTCATGTTTAAATACATTAAATGGCCATAATTGTCAAAATGACCATTCATCACTCAGTCTAAAAATAATTTATAATATTTAAAATAATTTAATCTATAATCTGGTGCCGAATGGATTGGATTATCCTTATAAAGTGACTAGTATTGTCATTTGTGTTTGTTTTTATTTTATCATTTTATGAGACAATTCTATTTTCTTAACGAGCGACTAATATAAATTATAAATTAAGGTAAAAAACTACACAAGTTAAAGTTTCCGTAGTATTTTTGGACACGAAGTAAACTCAGGGTAAATGACTAATAATTTCTTAAATTATAAAAATATTATTTGTTTTCATAAAGGACCCATTTACTATAAAATTAGTAATTGATATCGATATGGGATACACATGCCATTGGAGAGCTTTTGATTATTTGGGGTTAAAGAAGAAGAAAAGAATTACCAAAATAAAAATAAGAAAAACTTGCTTATGGAGTATCGATGGAGGTGGTTCTTTTATTTGGAAAATTAAAAAAAAAAGTCGATCATAACCTGCATTATTTGTTCTATTGGAGCATGCATGAAACTTCAGATAATTTCGGACTTCGGACAACAAAAATAGCAAGTTAAAAGAGAAAAAAGTGATTGGACTCCCAACAATTGAGTTCCCATTTTATTCTCAACTGTTAAGTGGTGTTCATCTATTAGATAGTAAAATTTTATAACTGATAAAATTAATATTCTACCCTATACCAGAAGAATATAATGTCAAATTGAGACTCAATTGCTAGAATTTATAAACTTACTTAAAAAAACTTTATAGTATTACCTCATGCCGAAGGACATGCTTAAAGCACGTTTTCTATTAAAATCATTTTTCTTTTAGTTCACATGTGTGCATACAAGTTCAATTTATCCATCAGGAAACATTTGCAAAACTTCAAGGCTACTAAATCAACATTCAACTCATCTAATTAACTGTCTCTTGAATTCTGGCATCAAGTTTAAACTAATTTCATTCTTAACCAGTAAGCGCACACCAATTGAAACTATAGATGCAGCTGGCATTACATTTCTTTTATCCATTGAGTGAAGAAACTTTTGATGTCTCATTCTTTCGCATAAGCATAGTAAATATGGCACAATTGGGCACCACACCCTTGGTGCCCTGAGAATGGTCGATCAAGAACTAAATCATGTGTCTTATCCATTTGCCCCATCGTCACAAAGCCCATGAATCATGATGTTATATGTTACAACATTTGGCAACGATGATAAGTTCACACTTCAAGGCTCCAGCAATAGCAGTACCAAGATGGACGATCTCCAAATATCTTCACGATCAGTCAAATTTTTCTAACATAGCCGCACAAGTAAACCGTTCACAATCTTCAATTCTTCAAGTATGCTTACTTTGTTAGCAGAAGAATATCAAACAAGAATGGAAGGCGAGGACTCATAACAGACGTTCCAGCCCTGTCAAGTGTCAAGTATACATGTTTTTGATAAATTTTATCTTATTATGTTGTCTTCAATCTTCATCGAGAAAGGTATGTCAATTTCAACAAACTTTGTCGTGCCAACACGTAGTATAACAAATACCGACACGCGCAATCATGATTCATGAGTCACCATTCAATTGAATGCCATGTCACTAGGAATGAAAAAAATTTGGACAATTACACAGACTGAAAAACCTGATAACACAATCAATTTGGCACCAATTCCTTACAGTTGGTAATCTCATATATTCAACTAGAAGTTCCAATATGAAAGACAATCAATTTAACTTACAGAAAGTTTCAACATAAACCTGTAACCCTCGCAAGAGAAAAATGAAAAACAAATTCTATCTATTTAGAGAAGAAAACGAGGTCATACAGGAAGAGCCTAAAATTTTGAAACTACAGCCAATGAGAAAGATGCACCATAGAAGGAGAATTGAATAATGAAATAGTTATTTTTACAACAAAAAGTTGCCAGACTTTGAAACTTATCTGATGAAACGAGGAGTTAGCCATGTCTGTAAACAGAATCCATGAACAGTACCTGGGAACATGCCAACAATACACAACACTCCTTCACATGTTGTAATAAGAATGGGATTCCCCAGATCTGGTTTTAAAGCAGAATAGACATGCAACTAAATCAAGTCAACTCGTCTGCTTACTTTTGTCTCTTGAATTGTGGAATCGAGTTTAAACCAATTTCATTCTTTACAAGTAAGTCCACAAAAATTTCCGGCCAGGCCAAACAAAGAAAGTTTATGCATATAGACTGGTCGCTGCTGAGTCTCCTAAAGAGGAAGATCATGCCACTTGCCTGAAGAAGTTTATGCATATAGACTGGTCTCAAGGATCTGGTTAGAATGGAATGAGTACTATGGTTATAAAATTTTCAAGTGGAGACTTTTGATGTGAACGATTGTGGTGATCTCTTCTCGGAAAGTCAGCTCTTAAGAAGATGTAGGAGTTTTGCGCTGAAGGTTGGTTAGTTTTCATTTATCATCTGTCTCAGTTGAGTTCCTCAATACGGTTTCATCTATTCTGTTTTAACCCCTATATTTGTATACTTTTCAGAGAGATGAAAGCATTTAGGATTGAAGCAATGGCACGGCAATAGCAATCTCTCACTTTCTATCCAAGTCTGACTGACTGGTGATCCTAATCTCCTCAAAAGTTCATATAAATATTGACTTCTGAAGGCCGGGCAGCCAAAAGCAGCCCAAGTTTTGAATTGTGTTTCTGGTTGATCATCTTGGGAGTACGTTATCCATTTTACATTTTCCGAGTCAGCTGTATAGCATCCTTCCTCACAGTAGGGACATTTTAATCGGTCATTTCACCAAGTTTCTGTCCCTTTTCATGTAAACAGTTAAGTCTGTGTCGTGTTTAAAGCAATTTTTTTCACATTGTTTGAAGATTTCTCAAAAGTGATAAATGTCTGTGTGCAGGTGAGGGTAAATCATTTCACAGAAGAGTCATAAGCCTAGGTCCTAGCAGCATGGAGAATGAATCATTTCACAGAAGAGACATACACTGGACGTTTACAACAAGTTAAATAAAAATGCTTCCAATTTATATAAGGTTTTTCAATTATACATACTAGCAGCCCTCAAAGGTGATTATGGAAAGAGTACATCAAGGATAAAATATGCTGTGAATTCAAAGCACAAATGACAATCAAGTACCAATAAAGTGACAAGGTGCAACTAATTCATTAGCTCCCAAAGTGATCGATCATTAAGAGGGAACAAGACAAAGGGTGATTTTACAGTTTCTTGTGGCCATTCAAAGGAAGGACTATAGAAAATAACAAGTTGAAAAACATGATACCATATTTAATTTGGTATCAACAACAATGTAGAGTTGGTGATCACATATGCTAGCTCGTCCTGATCAGGATCTGTATTATGAATGAGACTCTCCAGATCACAAGAACAATCAGGATCCATTAACAGCGCCGTAGAGAACATGCTGTCACCAGGCGACATGTCCTTTTGTAACATGATTGAGATGCTGCAGATCAGGGTTTTAGGCTGAAAGCACATGCTGCAACAACTTGACATTTGACTCATCAACTTCCCCCTGCTGCTCTTGAACAGGAAATGACGGAAGTGAGTTCAGACTAATTTCATTCTTTACAAGTCCACAACGATTGAAACTATAGATGCATCTGGCATTACTTTTTTCTCCCTCACCTTGTGAAGAAGGTCAATAACTTTTGATGGCTCATTGATTCGGATAAAACCATGGATAAGCGTACCAAATGTGATGAGATTCATGATCAAGATTTGTTAGCAGAAGAATATGAAACAAGAACGAAAGGAGAGGACTAATAATCAAAGGTCCAGCTCTGCCAAGCATATATAGGCTTTTGATAAATTTTATCTTATCATATTGCCTTCAATCTTCATAGAGAAAAGTTTGTCAGTTTCAAGAAACTTTGTCTTGCCAATACATAGTATAACAAATACCAATACACACAATCATGAGTCCTTATTCAATTGAATGCCATGTAACAAGGAACAAAAAATTTGGGCAATTACTTAGATGTGTAATATCATTCAGACCACAAACAATCTAGCATTTAACATGCCAAAAAAAAAAAATTGTCTTTACAAGATTATTTTTGAGAGGAACCAATGAAGCTGCGAAGACAAGCTGCGCTATTAATTGTTAACAGAAATAAATGATGAACACTGATTGAAAAACCTGATGACATAATTACTTTGGCATCAATTCCTAGTACAGTTGGTAATCTCATATACTTGAATTACAAATCAGTTCAACTGGAAGTTCCCTATATCAAAGACAACCAATTTAACTAACAGAAAGTTTAAACATAAACGTTTTATAATAGGATTGAAGTGCATAAGACGGCTTGTATTTAGTAAACCCGTGCCGATATAGCTATCTATATATACATCGCCCCCCTTTATTGCATAGTTCGCTTCGAGACAGCGCACGTCGTGCTCTATCAAAATTTCAATTTTCTCTTCAATCTAAATTGCAGTACGACAATTTTCGGCAAATTCCCTATAGAGAGGCATCAGACACAAATAAGATAACCAATAAGCTAGCCGCGAAACGATTTATGTTTGGGGTTTACATATGCTCATAATTGCTGTTATAATTGAATGGAGAAGGCTTTTTTTATAGAAAAAACCAATATTGATTAGGTACGTATCAATTTTGATTTTCTTCTATCATTAGGAAACACAATTTACAATTTAAATTTAAATCCAAGAGTTGGTCACGAATTTACAGTCACTAGTTAATGGTTCCAATTTTTCCTTAATTTTGGCTTTTGTGACTGAAAATGCACATTTCTTTTTCATTTTTCAATAGAAAAAAAAAAGAAAGAGAAAAGAGAGGGATTAAGATGTTGTGTGAGATACTACAAAATCAATTGAAGAACCGGAGCCGATCCAAAAAAAGGACATATTTTTTTTAGGTAAGGAATTAAGAAAAACGAGATTTTATATGGACGTACACAAAAAAAAGAAAAGACAATGAGTCCCTCCCCCCCCCCCCCCGAACAAAACAAGCAAAGGGGGAATTTTTTCATTTATTTTGTATCATTTTGGCGGCATGGCCGAGCGGTAAGGCGGGGGACTGTAAATCCTTTTTCCCCAGTTCAAATTTGGGTGCCGCCTGATCAACAAACGATAAGACTCGCTATCCCTTATTCTGCTTGGCTGGTCTAACTTGCCGAATCTTTTCCAGCAAAGTACGCGACTTTTGACATTTTCGTGATTCGAAATAGCTGGGGTTTCTGTTCTTTTTTTATTTTTTTTTCTGTTCCTTAAACTTAAAGTACTGTTAATCCTTGCATTTAGGATTCACTTAAAGATTATAATAGTAAAAGCGCTTTCATATCAAATCATATTGATTTATTTCCACTGCTAATTGCTAATGTAGAGTCTACTGACCGGGTCTTGAATTAGATTGAAAAGCCTGAGGGAGAATCAAATTAATCATTATGGAAGGGGCGGGAGATACTTTGTATGCAGTATACAGACTCATAAGAGTCTCTGAATGCACGGGCATTCAATCAATATTCGATTGGACGGATAATTGGCTTTTACTTAATGATAATAAAGGGCAACAAAAAAAACGAGGAGTTCTTATTATTACTACAGATTAGGTAACACTCCCTTTGATACTTCCAAAGAAAAGTGCGACTGTGTATTTTGTTTCATTTTTCCGGATTCTACTAGAAATCATATACGAACTTGTTCTAAGCGGATTTATTGGAGCGTTTCTTATTTAGTGGAGTCTTTCATCAAGGGTGTTCGGCCAAAATCCCTTTTTGACTCTGCGCTAGTGATTCCACTATTATTAGGAAAAAATAATGGAATAAATTCTTCATATTCATAGAGATAAGGGACATAATTCACATGGATATAGTAATTCTCGCTTGGGCTGCTTTAATGGTAGTCTTTACATTTTCCCTTTCGCTCGTAGTATGGGGAAGAAGTGGACTCTAGAGATACTACTAATTGAGTTGGGGAATCAAAATGTATCACTTTTTTTATAGATCGTTCTGCAAAGCCTTTTTAATTATATTAATTATTAAATAATTAATATAATAATTAAATTCAGTAATTTAATTCCATTTAGAATTTCAAAATTGAATTAATCAAAATACCTTCATTTCG
Organism: Citrus cavaleriei; assembly: GCA_030448925.1. Taxonomy (NCBI): domain Eukaryota; kingdom Viridiplantae; phylum Streptophyta; class Magnoliopsida; order Sapindales; family Rutaceae; genus Citrus; species Citrus cavaleriei. The sequence continues at coordinate 14,210 of JAUJEN010000452.1, read as the reverse complement.
GAATTCTCTTGGCTTGGATTCTGGCGAGGTAATTGTATTCGATTCTATTATGAATAGAATACAATTCATAATATATATGAATAATGCTCTTTCAGAATCCAAATCAAACCGATATTTCCAAAATTCCCCTATTTCTATTTTGAAAGGAAGGGGGATACAGATCATAGGAATTTTATTCCAACCAAAGTCCTCCTAGATTTTCTATTTGGTTTTTTTGAACTAGCCCTTGCCAGAGTTCTCTATGGACAATAGGGAAGAACACGGAAAACTGGACCCCCCTTTTTTTATTGGACTGTTCAAAGAGAAAAGAAAGGGTTCACGATTTAATTTGAATAGTTAATAATAATAAGATTGTGCCTTGGTCAAGTCACATATTTCGCACTCACCACCGATTTTATTATTTTTTATTATTTGAGTATTTTAGAAATTTGCTTTCTGTTATGCTTTATTGACCCGTTTCATATCATGGCCCCCAGGGTTGACAATGTACCCTTTTGAAATCGGAAGAAGTTATAGAATAGAACTCTTTGGATCATCTGTCAACCGCTCAATCAACGAATTCTTTGGAATGCTAAAAAAAACGATTACTTTATTTCTTTCCTATTTCATTTTTCTTTTATTAATTTGATTTTCTTTTAGTAATATATGCCTAAATTTGTTTTTCTTTCATCGATTTGATTCTTTTTTTAATGGATACCGAGATTCATATTGAAAATAATCAGAAATAAATAAATTTGAAAATCGTAAGAGCAACCTTTCGATTATTTCAGATTGATTGGAATGAACTAAAAAAAAATACAAATAGACGAAGCAAAGAAATAGAATTGAGATACTATGTATCTATTAACATGTATAAGGATTCATATCCATATTGTAGATTGATCTCTATTCAGTTTCTATCTTTATACATAAAAATAATAAAAATAGATAGTATGGTAGAAAGATTCATATATGAATCTTTCTACCATACTATCGAATCTCATAGACTATTGCTGATTCTAGTCCGTTGGTTTCATTTAAGACTAAGACATGAAATTGAAATTTTTTTTTTCTTAAATCCTTGATAAGAACTAAGAAGTCAAATTTCGTTCAAATTAATCACTTTGACTGACCGTTTTTACGTATATTATAAGCAAAAACACAGTAGGAACTAGAACGAACAGTGTAGTAGCAATAAATGCAAGAATATTTACTTCCATAGTCTCATCGTTTGGTTTTTTTTTTTTACTTCGCAATAACTCGGGATTTAATCCCATAGAGATGATAACCCTTTCGCTTGTAAATTCAATGGGATGAATTACATTTCGATGATAGCGAATGGGATCAATATTATGAATAACAATATTTGACTGTCAAGTCGATTCATCGTCGAGAATTCAATAGTATAACATAGGCAGCTCTTTTATCCACACACCAAATACAAACTTTGATTCCTGATTCAATCAAAAGAATTCTTTTACTTTAATACTAATACTTTTTTTATTTACCAGTCTTTTCCAGTCTGCCTTTTCTATAATCGACCGCCTTACTTGTAGAACCCCCTAACTGCTTTACACTTTCCTTGTTTACAAAGGGTTTAGAAAAAAAACCAAACAAACAATCGAAACGAAATAGAAAAAGAAAAAGGGAAGGGGTTAAGTTCTAAACCCCTTTTCATTTTCTTTTTTTCAAGAAAATTATATCATTAAAAAAAAAAAACGAAAAAGAAGTGTGATAAAGACGAGTCCCAGTATAAAAGAATCGAATATTTCATAAAATTGACTATTTTATTTATAGTTTCTTATTCTTTGGCAATACGCTTAAAAAAGATTATTCATTCCCTCTTCGGGAGGGGTTGGCGACTTGCTTGATCTTTATTTTATTAAGAATATCATCCCCCCTCCCTTGGATTAGTACTAGAACGTATCCCTCAAAAGTTCGGCGTGAAATTTGAATGAGATAAATTCTTTCAAATTCAAACTAGTAATTTAAGTTAGCCAAACTAGAAACCAGAAAAGAAGATACTTTGAATCTTAATCTTAAAAGTATTCTATCAAAGTAACGATCTTAAATTCAGTTGTGTATACGCTCCCGGGAACGATATGGTACTCGATTCCATTCCATACACAGATGGGGGACAGTCAAAAAAACCAGACCCCCTACGGTAGCTCTTGGAATCCTGAATATGATGCTACCAATAATTGTAGCAATTCGCACATGTCTCTTTCTCATCAATCGGTACTAGTTGATGAGAAATCGAAATGAAAAAGAAAAAAGAGCAAAGGAGAGCAGTAGGCATGAAATTCTACCATTTTATTTTGCCCCAGTTTAACAGAAACGGCGAGATATATTGATGTTTTTTTTTATTGGATTTGGATCCGTCGGGACTGACGGGGCTCGAACCCGCAGCTTCCGCCTTGACAGGGCGGTGCTCTGACCAATTGAACTACAATCCCGGGGCGGTAAAATGTACCGAATACCTATTTTTATGATTTCATTCAAACAATTTCATTTATATTTAGATAAATATCGACGTGTTGGAACCGAGACGTGAGTGAGATATTGATATACACACGGATATACACTTTAGTGAGAGCGGCACGGATTCCTTTCGTTATTGCCAAATCAATTGATAATTCGTTTTTCAATGTCCCAAAAAAAAAAGAGTCTTTTTTTGCGTTACTTTATTCTTTTCATTAGACTTTATGCTTTCGATTTCATGATCCTGATATGAATCTAGATCATTATTAGCAAGATCAGAATTTATGGGAACAAATAAATGGAGCAAACAAAATAAATAAATAGCGGTAGGGATCTATCGGAGAATTGGACTCTTTTGATTCTTGAGTCTTTCGTATCTGGCATTTCTGGAAAACAAAGGGGGTTATATCATTTCCTGGTGGATCAGCGAATTATTGGGCCGAGCTGGATTTGAACCAGCGTAGACATATTGCCAACGAATTTACAGTCCGTCCCCATTAACCGCTCGGGCATAAACCCAGTAAGAATAAAGTCTAGGCTTATTTATAATCCACGATCAACTTCCTTTCGTAGTACCCTACCGCTAGGGGAAGTCGAATCCCCGCTGCCTCCTTGAAAGAAAGATGTCCTGAACCGCTAGACGATGGGGGCATATTTAGTATGAACAGTTTTTTGAAATTGTCAATATAATGGAATGGGATGACTAACTCTAAAGTAAAGGGTCTTTCCACCTTTTCTAATCCCATACCAATAGCATTTTTTTATTCGTCCATCAATCGCTCATTCTAATAGCCATTCTATTCTAAAATCAAAATCTATTATAGAAATTGCTATAAAAAAATAAAAATAAAAATAAAAATAGGCCGAAAGACGAAAGTAGAGGACTCTTTTGGGAAGTGATTGGTCCGACATAAAAAAAGATTTTTTTCTTTATTTCTTCCACTTAACTTTCATTCATTTATCTACTCCTTGGTAAGATGAGATCGGACTATTCCTATATCGCCCTAAGCTGGGAAATTAACAAATGAGAAATCCGAAAATCTGGGAACGGGGATTAAAATTAACAAGTTATCAATTTTTTTTTCTCTAAAATTTTGGTTCAGGGAACAAACAGAATCTCTTTATGACATGTGAAATCTGGTGGATCTATGTCGAATTAGTAGGTCCATGTATCCATGTATCAATCAAATAAGTTTCGTTCCGTTCTGATGGGGTCAGATCAATTTAAGTCAATTCCATTAGGGTCGGTCTTGAAACATTTCATTTCATTGATATTTATCAAATCCAATATCAATAAACCCGGGTTAACTGATACTTATACTTATTACTTATTAAGTAAATCAAAATTATCGTTCCGCTAGGTGACACTCACCGCTATGAGTCTACTGCATATACTTATAATTATCATATATATATAGATAGATATAGAACTATCTTATCCGCCTAGTGACTCCTTCAATAATTGAATCCAATTGCCCTTTTAACTCAGTGGTAGAGTAACGCCATGGTAAGGCGTAAGTCATCGGTTCAAATCCGATAAGGGGCTTTTTGGCCTTTTTCATAAATATAAATAAAGTAAAGTGGTAATATTCATATTGAAACGGGAATAAAAATTGTGTTGATTTGTAATAAAAAAAGTAACCAACTGGATAATAATGTAATTATAAACTTTCGAATTTAATGATAATACGTTATCCTTATAATGAGTTAGAATATAGTAATTATAATAGTAATTCTACTTCTAAAAGAA